>CATOTO010000313.1:0-102308 GCA_951812925.1 Calliopum simillimum | reverse complement strand
CTATTGTACTAATTTTTATCTCAGATATCAAATATTATTGCTGTAGTTGAAATATTCCCGAAGATATGGGGATTTCAAATTTCAAGCTATACGAAAGGTGGGCGTGTCATTTGCCCGACCGCGCTCATATTCAACGTGTAGCTTGATGCTGCCAATTTTATCTCAGGTATCAAATATTATTATTACTAGAATCGCCCAGTGGTCAAAATTCGACCACAAATGTATTAAATAGTTTTGCTACTTTTGGACACTTTTGGACACTTTTAGTACTTTTCTTTTGCATTTGGTACGAAATAGAAAAGCTCATTTATCATCCCTGGTATAGTTCAAGCGAAACATAAACAAAAAAAAAAACATGAATGATACGAGTGATATCCTTTTTTCAGCTCTGTGTGACCGTGTATTTTGATGTTGTTAATATTGAAAAATTTGTATATAATTTTACCTGGCTTAAAACTAAAATATTGACATAATATTAACGTTGTGCACATCTACATACAAATACCTTTCTAATGGTGTATAATTTAAAGTCATACTCCATCTCTAACATAGTAAAAAAAGATGGACAAGTTTTTGCCTTGCGTATTAATATACATTAATTTTGAACTATATGGGAGGTGGAGGTGTGTCCTTGGCCTGATCATGCCCTTTTTTTAATAAATGGCTAGATGGTACCAATGCTATCTCAAATAGTTTTGCTATTATAAGTTTTACGAACCTAGAGCGTTGCAATAAAACAGGAGTGTCGCTGAAGAAAAACTCATTGTACTCCAAAATGCGATGTGAACGGGGTGGCTGATGACAGCATAGGCCCTTGAAGGAACCTTATACTAAGCATTTAAATGATAAAGCCGTTGTAACACCATAAAAGTTTTAAGTTATAATCCACAGAGTGCAAAATTCGTAAATCTAGAAAATAAAATTAGGATTTTTTTTTTGATGATACGGATTTTCTTTTTATACCAATTGAAAAAATATAAACTAATATATACAGTGAGTCACATATGTATTTTGCATACAAAAAATATTCAAAAATTCGAATTAATACTCAATTTTTAGCCGTTTCACCCTTGGAAAAGTAATATTTTTTTTATAAACTTCGAGTCAATGGAACGTTAACTATGATACCACTTCATAAAAAAATTAAAATAATGCGTTCTAATTCCCTAAAAAGCAAAGAAATGATTTATTCATCTTTTTTATAAGGTCACAAAAGTATTTTGCTTTTTAGTAATATTTTACTTTGAGATTATTTATCAAGTAAAAGAGGCTTTTTTAATAATAACCATGGTAGCCATTATTTGAAGAGACATCATATAAACATCTTTGCGAGGACTCCATCCCTTTACGACATTTTCAGTCGGTGTTTTTTCCCATTTTTCTTGCAGTACTTGTTTGAGCACATTTTTTTGATAGAATATGGTATTTTCTGACGTTTCCACTAGATAAGGCTAAAAAATTTCTATTGGATTCGAAAAAAAATATCGCGGTGGTGTTTTAATCTCTTTGGTGTTGTACAGAAGTGTCCCAGAATGTGTATTTAGGGTCATTGTCTTTTGAAAATAAGAAGTCATCTTGTGGTAAGCCCATTTTTTAACTACTGGGTGCAATTTTTTTTTTGTGGAATTGGACTGATGTGCATGTCTATCCATATTGCCACCGATAAATTTAAGTTTCCACACTCTTTGAGCTGATAACAGCCCCAGACAAACTATCATGCAAAATTGTTGCTTTAAAGTTATAATAGTTCAGGGTTTTATTTGCCTTATGCCAGACCACACGGCGTCTATCGATCCGATGGAAAGCAAATATTATATTATTGGGTCCAATAGAAAGCAAAAATAATATTTTCGGATCCGATGGACGCCGCATGGTCTGGCATAAAGCAAATAAGACCCTTAACTTTTATAACTTAAAAGCAATAATTTTACATGACGGTGTGTCGTGGGCTTTTCTCGGCTTATGGAATGGGGAAACTTAAGCTTATCGATGGCAATATGGATAAAAATGTACATCAGTCAGATTTCACAAAAAAAAATTGCACCCAGTAGTTAAAAAATGGGTTTACCACGAGATGACTTCTTATTTTCAAAAGACAATGACCCTAAATACACATTCTGGGACACTTCTGAACAACACCAAAGAGATTGAAACACCCCCGCGATATACTTTTTCGAATCCAATAGAAATTTTTTAGCCTTATCTAGTGGAAAGGTCAGAAAATACCATATTTTATCAAAAAAATGTGCTCAAACAAGTACTGCAAGAAAAATGGGAAAAAACACCGACTGAAAATGTCGTAAAGGGATGGAGTCCTCGCAAAGATGTTTATATGATGTCTCTTCAAATAATGGCTACCATGGTTATTATTAAAAAAGCCTCTTTTACTTGATAAATAATCTCAAAATAAAATATTACTAAAAAGCAAAATACTTTTGTGACCTTATAAAAAAGATGAATAAATCATTTCTTTGCTTTTTAAGAGATTAGAACGCATTATTTTAATTTTTTTATGAAGTGGTATCATAGTTAACGTTCCATTGACTCGAAGTATATAAAAAAAATATTAATTTTCCAAGGATGAAACGGCTAAAAATTGAGTATTAATTCGAATTTTCGAATATTTTTTGTATGCAAAATACATATGTGACTCACTGTAAGTATGCAAATCTTTAGAACAAATAAAACTTACAATTAGTTTTAGGAGGTAGAACCATTTAGTGTCTAAGGTTTGAAATGCACACTTTTCAGCACGTAATTAACCCACCATATCTTAATCTGATGTGTAGATCCCCTGTTCGGATCCCCTACTATTATTATTATTATACCCTACTCACAGGGTATATTTACTTTGTTCTTCCTTTTGTAAAGCAGAGAAGGATTGAAAAGTACATATGAGAGGTACGTATGTATATATTTAGAAGCAAAGGCGACAATCTCCACTTTTTTCAATTTTGTGAAAAATATCAAAAACGTGTATCTCTGAAGAAACACGAATTTAGTGTACTGTATGTTTTGCAATTCTGTAGAATAGAGTTAGATGAGGATGGAAACCAAGTTTGAACCAAATCCTCAAAGGTGCTAAAACCAATAAAAATGGTGAAAAAAATAATATTAATTTTTTGGCGGAGCTCTAAGAAGTTTTACTTAAGAAGTTTAGTAATCAAAACAAAAGCTACAATCTTCAATGGAGATTGCTGCCTTTGTTTTGATTGGCAGTTTTCAACCTTAGATATATATTGTATAGAGACGTATTTGATATTGGAAATTTCACTGATCACAAGCTTTCAAAAATGCAATTAGATAGCATTCTCAAATGCATTCATGAAAAAAATAGAGATTGTCGCTTTTGCTTCTATACCCCTCATATATTCTTGATCAGCGTCACCTTCTGAGTCGATATAGCCATGTCCGTCTGTCTGGCTGGCTGTGCGTGGAAATATTTTTCACGGGAAAACTTACCAAGATAATTCGATGAAATTTAGTACATTGGCACGCTCACCGCCAATACAAAACATGAAACTTAAATGCTAGATATAGAAAGTACTAGCTCTGAACAAAAAGAAGGTGAATTCGGACAAGAGGGCGTACCATTTCCCATGTAAGCAAAACTTTCAAAAAATTACACTGAAAGCGTTTTTTGAGATCCCAACCAAATTTGCCCAATTTCTCAGAACAGTAAATGCAAGCTCTGAGCAGAAACAAGGCGAACTCGGACAAGAGGGCGTGCACGCCTGTCCAGTGGGTGATTTGAATAAAATTTTCGAGTACCCCATTTTTTTTACGGAATTCTGTTAAACATCGTATTTCAAAATGTTTTCAATAAAAAATTTCAAAATTCTTAGAGCACTTCGGAAATGATCGGGTAACGAACGATTTCCATGTTGCTTTAGACGAAGCAAATAAGGATAATTCTGAAAAATAGTTCCAAATGAATTTTTTTTTCCAGAATTGTATTCACTAATGCAAAAAACTAACGTGTCAAAAGTATATTGCAAAATCGTACGCCCAGAAAATGTTATTCAAGGTCAAAAGTTGCGAAAATAAATTTTTTTCAATTATTTCGCTTACGGCTGCAATTACGAACAAATAGTGGTCGACAGATATTTACTGAGTCAACAGTTGTTTAGCTTCAATAGTTTACTACGAAAAAGCTGTACCAATTTTTTTCTGTTATTCATGGTTTAGGAGGTATGTCAATTTAAGAAGTTTTAAAACTTCGCGATATTTATATGTTGTACTTTTTAAATCAAGATAACTCTCGAACGGCTTATCGCACGAAAAAGTAAACGTACGTTTGTTTGTAGAAAATTATATTTCCTACGAACTACTCTCAGCACTTTTTTTTCGTACGATATGGTTTAGGAGATATTTTCACAAACCGTTAAAATTTTGAAAAACTAGTTTCTTAAGGAAATCTCTGGAGCTTTTTTCGCTCGATAAAAAGGAACGGGATCTATTTTATTAAAATTTACATGATCTACAATGTAGTTTTTGATACATATATACGAAATAATTATCGTTAAATTTTTTTACTTAAAAAAAAAAAAAAAAAAAATGGCGAATTTTGAGTAATTTCTTTAAGTTTTGAATAAAAAATATCTTTGAAACAAGTAAGAAGAATTTTGGTCTAGTTTTTATGAATATTTTATTAGTTTTGAAGACGTGAATGTTCGGAATTTTTACGTTTTTGGAAATTTTTTTTTTTTCAAGTAAAAAAATTTAACTATAATTATTTCGTATATATGTATGAAATACTATTTGTAGATCAAATAAATTTTAATAAAATAGATCCTGTTCCTTTTTATCGAGTGAAAACAGCTCCAGAGATTTCCTTAAGAAACCAGTTTTTCAAAATTTTAACGGTTTGTGAAAATATCTCGTAAACCATAGATCGTACGAAAAATAGTGCTGAGAGTGATTTGTAGGAAATGTAATTTTCTACAAACAAACGTATATTTACTTTTTCCGTGCGATAAGCCGTTCGAGAGTTATCTTAATTTAAAAAGTACAACATATAAATATCGCGAAGTTTTAAAACTTTTTAAATTGACATACCTCCTAAACCATGAATAATAGAAAAGAATTGGTACGGCTTTTTCGTAGTAAACTATTGAAGCTAAACAACTGTTGACTCAGTAAATATCTGTCGACCACTATTTGTTCGTAATTGCAGCCGTAAGCGAAATAATTAAAAAAAATTTATTTTCGCAACTTTTGACCTTAAATAACTTTTTTTGGGCGTACGATTTTGCAATGTACTATTCACACGTTAGTTTTTTGCATTAGTTAATACAATTCTGGAAAAAAAAATTCATTTGGAACTATTTTTCAGAATTATCCTTATTTGCTTCGGCTAAAGCAACATGGAAATCGTTCGTTAGCCAATCATTTCCGAAGTGCTCTAAGGATTTTGAAATTTTTTATTGAAAACATGTCAAAATACGATGTTTAACAGAATTCCGTAAAAAAAATGGGGTACTCGAAAATTGTATTCAAATCACCCACAGGACAGGCGTGGCGTGGCATGTCCCATATAAGCAAATGTTTTGAAATGTTAAACTGAAAGCGTTTTTAGAGATAACCCAACCTAATATCACTCAAGTACTCAGAACAGTAAATGCAAGCTCTACGCAAAAACTAGGTTGACTCGGAGAAGAGGGCGTGGCACCTTCCATATTAGCAAAAGTTTCAAAAAGCTCTACTGAAAGCGTTTTTTAAGATAATGAAACTAAATTTCATACAGATACTTGGAATAGGAAGTACAAGATCTGAGCAAAAACTAAATGACATCAGCTGAGAAGGCGTGGCAAAATTTTCAAAATACTGCAGTGTGGGGCATACTATTTTTTGACCAAGCCAAAGGCATTACCCTTACTAGTTTTTAATTACAAAAAACTAATTTCTTTTTTTTGTATTTGAAAATCATAATAAGAAAACAAATGCTCTATATCTTATGCCTATCTTATTTTGTTGGTATGTATTATCCAATTGGTGAATTTATCGCTCTATGGGGTTTTCTTTAATTAGGCTCTAAAAACAAAAACTTTGCAAAATTATCGCATGATTTGTGAAATTTAACGTACGTATACGCAATGTGTATCATACACACGTGCACATTTATATGTATATGCATTATCAAATTACGTAGTTTTTAATTATAATTTTATTTAGTACTTTGTGCAGTGATAATTATCTAAGAGGAATTTCTTCGATGAAAATTAACGAAAACAATGCTCGCCCGAATCCTGAATGAGAACGTCTAGACGTCTTTGTTTTCTCACTATTTCCAAAACATACTTGTAACTGGCCCAAATCTTTTGAAAAGTTTAATTTTCTATACTTTTGCTTTGGAATTCATTGCTCTAAAGTGACAAGTTTGTTATCTGGAAGACCTGAAAAAAGTTGTAATTTTGTATTATAGAAAATGGTTTTATATCTCAAAATATAAGCAAAGCACAGAGACTGCACATAACAACAGCTGACATGAAACATTCTGAAAACCATTTTTTCAAACTGGTGATCATCAAAAATATCCAAAAAAAAAAAAACATCCAGAAAAAAACATTAAAAATAAATATATCCAAAAATAAAAACATTAAATAAAAAAAAAACATCCAATAAAAATGTGTCCACAAATATAAATCCAAATAAAAGTTCATCGATTGTATTATTATTATTTAAAAGGCTCTAGATTGTACTGCGACCTAAAAGATCTTTTGTACAGCCTCTTTCCCTAATCAAAACAGTTCCAGACTATCTATAAATTTAGTTACTGCCATGGGATTAATTTTACCTATGTCACCTGGATCTAAAATCTCAGCTCCTAGATGCTTAATTCTGCGTCTAAGCGCAGCAGGGCATGCACATAGCACATGCTCTGCTGTTTCCAAGTCCTCTAAGCAGAGTCTACAGGAGTCATCGTCTACCAAACCCATCTTTTTTTAGGTGATAATTAAGTTTACAGTGACCTGTCATTATCTCACTGTACGTTTTTACATCTTTCCTGCTGAGATTTAGAACAACTTCAGCCTTAACATGTTTTGGATCGATCAGCCTCTTCGCCTGTCGCATACCTTCTTTGGCTCTCCAGTGATCGGAGAGGCTTTCCTTTTCCCATTCCCATTAAGTTGTTTTTAAAACTGTTGTTTACTCCGCAGAAGGGTTCTGGGCCTATGAAAGTATTGAGTGCGCCTCTCTTGGCCAAGCAGTCTGCCCTTTCGTTGCCTTCATGCCCCTCGTGCCCTGGTATCCAAACTAGAGTAACTTCATTCCTCCTGGCTAGGGCTTGAAGAAGTTCAAAACACTCCCAGACAAGCTTGGAGTGCATTGAAAAAGCCATTAGAGATTTAAGAGTTGCATGGCTGTCCGAGTAAATGTATATGTCGGTGCCGGAAGTGCCCCTTCTTAGACATTCTCTAGCACACAACTCTAAAGCGTGGACCTCCGCCTGAAAAATAAAAGCTGTTTTTCCCATTGCAACTGCTTTCTGGAATCTTGGTCCCACAACTACAGCTCCCGCGCTGCCATCTTCCATTTTGGACCCGTCAGTGAACCATACCTGTGTATTAAATTGAGCTAAATTATTTTGAGGAAAACTGAATGCTGGACATTTTTTCATTGGATATTTTTTACTAGATGTTTTTATTATTGAATGTAACGGGTGATCCAATAAGAGCTTCCTACTTCCTACACGACTAGCTCTTAAATGGTGTATTCTGTAGGTCCAATTTTCAACAACTCTTTCGAGCATATCGGCGGATATTCATTGAATAACACGAGTTATGTTGGTTTCCAAAGCGTCAATAGTTTCAGGTTTGTCGACATAAACAAGTGATTTAACATATCCCCAAAGAAAGCAATCCAATGGCGTCAAATCACATAATCTTGGTGGCCAATTAACAGGAGCATTTCTTGAGATGATGTTTTCATCGAACGTTTCCCTTAATTAAGCGATTGTTTCTCCAGCTGTATGACATGTTGCGTCATCCTGTTGAAACCAGAGGTTGTTGCCAAAAATTCATTGATCACACTGTTCGACAATTTCGAACTTTTTTTAAAAAATTGATTTTTTAATTGAACTTTTAGTCATATATTTGCAAAGATCGATTTACATATAAATCCATCAATGCATTTTTCTAACACATAATTATGAACTTTTTTTAAAACACATTAGAAAATCCAAAAAATTCTTAAAGAAGACATTTCAAAAAAAATAACCGTTTTTCGTGGTTTTTCCCCAGCACGTCACATTTTTTTTAATCGATTTTTGAAGTTTTTTTATCCACTGTACAATACATGAAAAAAACAAAAATACCGCATTCTTGTGTTAAATCGATGAATTTAACTATATGATCCTTGCATTTGAGGTGTATTATGTGTTCAGCAAACTTATGCAGGATATTGCGGGAAATATTTTTGTAGAAAATTTTAACCCTGTACAACCCCCACATGTGGGTCATTTTTGCTCTTTTTTTAAAAAGGTACAAAAATGACACCTAAAACAGGGGAATATTGAGTCAGTATGTATGTATGTATGTATTCTCCTTTAACTCCTAGGAGGAGCATAGGGCCAATATGAAATCTCTCACAGAAATATTTGCTATAAAATTTCACTACTAGTTTCTAAGCACGTAGAGGTCGAAATTTGAGCCCGAAACAAATAAAATCGCGCTTACCTTAAGTTTTAAGAATTTTTCGTCTTTGGTAACTCTAAATGAACCTTTTTGTAGGATATTTTTGCAATTTTTTTAACCCATTGTGGCTCAGTTTCAGATAAAGGGGTCAAAAAGACCCATAAAAACAGGATATAATAGGTTAATGTATTCTAAGAAAATGATCCTTGTGTGATTTCGTTATGATCTTGTGACAACGAGTTTTGTCCAAAATGTAGTTTTAGAGTTTTACAGTGGGGTGAAATTTGGAAAATATATATTGTTAGAACTTCATACTGATTTTAACGATTTTTGTGCTTTCAGGATAAAATTTTGCTTTTTTAGTGTTGAGCAACTATAAGTGAAATTGTATAGCAAATATTTCTGTAGTACATACTGAATCAATATTCCCCAGTTTTAGGTGTCATTTTTGTACCTTTTTAAGAAAAGAGCAAAAATTACCCGCATGTGGGGTTGGTACAGGGTTAAAATTTTCTACAAAATATCCGCAATATCCTGCATAAGTTTGCTGAACACATAATACACCTCAAATGTAAGGATCATATAGTTAAATTCATCGATTTAACACAAGAATGCGGTATTTTTGGTTTTTTTCATGTACAGTGGATAAAAAAACTTCAAAAATCGATTAAAAAAAATGTCACGCGCTGGGGAAAAACCACGAGACACGGGTATTTTTTTTTTTTAACGTCTACTTTAAGAATTTTTTGGATTTTCTCATGTGTTTTTTTTTTGTGTCGAACGGTGACATTGCTCTGCAGCGAGCACCATTGACCGTAACACTAGCTCTATCCGTATTTTTGAAGAAATACGGTCCGATGACGCCTCCTGCCATACCAAACAGTGCATTTATCGGGATACATTGGAAGCTCTTGGATTGCTTCTGGTTGTTCATTGGCCCAAATACGGCAATTTTGCTTGTTAACGTAGCTGTTCAACCAGAAATGAGCTTCGTCGCTAAACACAATTAAATAATGGATCGATCAATTTGAAGTTGTTGTGAGGCCCATCAAAAATTTCGGTTTTTAATGTTACATGTGATTATATGAAGTACGCCAAGTTTGATCGAATTTATTTTTCCACGATTTTAAAAATAAACTAACGGCGCACAATGGGAGATTGTGGCCATAAATAGGTAAAATTTGAAAGTGCTATGGATTTAAAAAATTTTTACGCCAATCGTCAGATAATACTTAGGGACGGAAAAAAAAACTATAAAATTTTAAAATATTCTTTTGCTTTAGTTACACAGTGGACTCAAAGTTGGACTTTAAATAGCAAAAATGCTCTATGGAAGTTTTTATATTAGAAAGTACTGGATAAACGCTCTAGTTAATTTGTTTTATGCCGGATGCACTTATGTAGCACATCGTTAGAAAGAATTTTGTTTCTACTATGTTAAAAATAACCTATTTTTTTTCTGCAAATTTTATGTAAATTAGAGTGATTTTTCAATTATTAAAAAAATATGGTAAAAATGGAAAAATTGCAAACTTTGACAGTAAAAAAAAAAAAATACATTTTCTGATTTTCATTATTTTTCAATATAATATGTGGCCAAGTGTGCTTAATCGAAATACTGCCTATTTTGAGAACTTATTTTTTATGAACTTTTTCATATTGTAGTTTTTGACGCGACAAAATAAATTGATTTTTTTGGATCGCTTTATTTCATTGGTTTGCATCGAGATGTGTCAAAATAGCATTTTGGCAAAAAGTACAAGCACTTAGCTTTTAAAAAAAACATTTGTTTGAGTTTTTAAATATGTACATATAATACGTGAATTATGATGATTTTTTGAAAATTTAAGCTCAAAAAGCCAAAATCGAGAAATTTTGAAAACTTTGACATTAAAAAAAAAAAAAACAAATACATTTTCTGATTTTATTATTTTCCAATATAATATGTGGCCAAGTATGCTTAATCGAAATGCAAAGTCCCACTGCCTTTTTTGAGAACTTTTTTTTCTATGAATTTTTTCCTGTTGCAGTTTTTGAGAAAACAAACTATTTTTATTTTTTTATATTCTTCAACGTTTTACAACAGATTTATCAATTTTAAGCTTACAGTCTGCTTTAATTCGGAAGATGCTTGTTTTTAACGAAAGGGTAGTAGGTAAGGGATATATTTGCCCCCCTTTCAGCCCCTTGGAAATTGCCCTCTCGTTGCTTGGACATACCATAGCGAAGCATTTTACCAAATCTTATAATTTGCGCCAAGTAGCGTTAGTAATATGACAAATTTTATTTTCGTAGGGCGTGGCACTGCCAATTTTTTCATTGAAAATATTTTTCCAAATGCCCTTTGCATATGTATCAGATTTTGTCTATCTACGTCAAGCAGTTTCTGAGATATGATGAATCAGCATTCAGACGGGTGTGGCACCGCCCACTTTTCTAGTGAGAACTGTTTGTTCTAATTGTCTTAGCATATGTACCCAATCATATTTAAGTGCGGCAAATATTGTCAGAGAAATAATGAATTTATTTTTTTGAGGGCGTGGCACCTCCCATTTTTCCAGTGAACATTATTTGTCCTGATTATTTTTATATATTTACCAAATATCATTTATCTGCGTCAAAGAGTTTCGGAGATAAGATTAGTTGATTTTTTGGGGGGCGTGGCACCACCCACTTTTTTAGCATATAACTTAGCATTTTTTTGTACTAAAACAATGTAACAACTTCTTTAAAAACGGTTAGTTAGTTTCCGAGTCAATAGGGGACAAATACACAAACAAACAAAATATAGTTTTTATAAAGTAGATTTTCGTTTATTTCGCATAACTTGAAAACTATAAAAGATATCTCAGAATTTTTAACATTTTTGAAATCAGCGGGGTCGAGTTATTTAAAATTGTTACCAATTTTAAAAAAAAAATTCCGACCCCTATGCCCTAACTTTGTATGGGAGGTAGGCGTGTCCGTCGGCGGATTTTGTTCGTATTCGCAGAATTTTATTATTTTAATGTAAAAACTATCTGTACCAAATTTTAATAGCCTAGCTCTATTATTACTATATATGACCGCCGTTCTATACAAACCCTCCCATTGTGCGGCGCTTCTAATAAGTATACCAAAATGACCAGAATATAAAATGTACATTAGGGGTGTTTTAGTGCACGATTTTTGGATTTTGATACTTGACACCCCTCAATTTTGTGAGGTTTAAAAATAAAATTAGTTTGCAAAAAAAATTTTGGGGGTGGGGTGCGGGTAAGGGTTGGCGCATCGAGGTCAAAGATGTGAGAAAAGGAGAAACAATTTACTTACAGCCCTACAAGAGGGGCCACCTCTAGAGGGTTAAAATGTATGACCGACCCACATTTTTTTTTCTCCCCCAACATTTTTACCAAACATACATACCCCTTATCACTAACCCCTAAGGGGGCTTCCATACAAAATTGAAATTTTTAGGAAATCGACCCCCACCACTCCCAGGGTGCCCCTAGAAGGGTCAAATGTATGACCGGCCCCTAATATTTTTTCTTCTGCAACATTTTTTCCCACCATGCATACCCTCTATCTTTAGCTCCTTAGGGGGCTCCCATACAAAACTGACGTCATAGACATAAAAAATATGGAAAGGAAATCGTCAAATAGGCCCATAACTGCCCAGGAGTCTCTCCTAGAGGAGTCAAAAATATGACCCACCCCCATTACCCCCCTCCAAAGTTTCACAGCTTACCTACCCCCCTATTTCCAATCCTTAAGGGGGCTCCCATACAAAGTTACGGTTTTTTTAAAAACTGCCCCCACTGCCCTAACTGGACCATGACTGAACCATGGGTACCCCTAGAAGGGTCAAATGTATGACCGACCCCCATTATTTCTAGGAAAATTTATAAAAAAACAAAAATTGTATGGCAGCCCCTTTCAGGGTTGAAAATAGGGGGTAAGTATGTGACCAAAAAATATAGATCGCAAAAAAATAATTTGGGTCGGTCATACATTTAATCCTTCTATGGGTACAGGTATGCCAGTTAGGGCAGTTGGGGCATTTTATATAAAAACAGTAACTTTGTATGGGAGCCCCCTTAAGGATTAGAAATAGGGGGTAGGTATGCTGAGAAAAATCTTAAGAAGGGGGCTATTGGGGGTCGGTCTTATATTTGACTCCTCTAGGAGTGACTTCTGGGCAGTTATGGGCCTTTTTGACGATTTCCTTTCCATATTTTTCATATCCATGACATCTATTTCGTATGGGAGTCCCCTAAAGAGTAAGGGATAGTGGGTAAGTATGTAAGGAAAAAATGTTGAAGAGAAAAAAATATTAGTTACCAGTCATACATTAGACCCTTCTAGGGGCACCCAGGGAGTGATGGGGGTCGATTTTCTAAAAATGTCAATTTTATATGGGAGCCCCCTTAGGAGTTAGAGATAGGGGATAAGTATGTTTAGTAAATATTTTGGTGGGGGAAAAATAATGTGGGTTGGTCACACATTTGACCCCTCTAGAGGTGACCCCTGAGCATTTGTAGGGCTGTATGAAAATTTTTTCTCTTTTTCTCTCACCTTTGACCTCGATGCGCCAACCTTTACCCTCACCCCACCCCCAAAATTTTTTTTGCAATCTCATTTTTTTTTCCAACCTTACAAAATTGAGGGGTGTCAAGTATCAAAATGTTGTTACTAAGGATCTCCATACATTCTTAAAACACCTCTAATGTACATAGGTAATTACCTATATTTTTGAAATGTGAAAAATATGATATATGAAAATCGATTAGATCGCTAACCGATTTAAAAAAAAAACTTTATCTGTATATTTTGACCTGGAATGACTGTAATCCTAATCGTCGTTTTTTGTTTTTAAGGATTACTGCAATCGTAATCGTTTGCTAACCGTAATACTTATCGCCCAGCTCTCGATCATTTATTGTTTTATTTTAATGGTTTTATATTAGGCACACGTGTTCCATTATATCTCCTTTGAAAATCTTCTCAGACATCCTGTCTGACGTCTTATCAAAAAACCCTCGTAAGTTATAAGTTCTTCTACATATTTATTACCAAAAATTGTGCAAAACAATATAGCACTCATACCCATGAAGATTTTAAGTATTTATGATATTTATTAAGAAAAAAATAATTTATTCGACGTGACGGAATTGTATAGATAATCTCCCTATTAAACAGCTATCAACTATTCTATCTTGAAGTGTGTCTAATTCATTCATATATGTAACATAATATGAAAAAATATTAATATTTATCAACAATTTTGAACTTATCAAACTTTGGAAAAAGATTTTATTTTGATTACAATAAACAAAAAAAAAAGTTGGGTAGAAATCGGTAAAACACCGAAAAACGTAAGATTCCTGGGCTTATTCTGAACAACCCCTGCAGCCGGGGTATATTCTCTTTGTCCTTCCATTTGTAACATTTAGAAGGATAACCAAACAAAATTTCACTAGAACACTAAAAACATTAATTTGCAAGATCTCAGAAAACAGTAGGCGAAGTCGAACAAGGGAGTATAGCACCTCCCATATAAACAAAAGTTTCAAAACGTTATACTGAAAGCGTTTTTTAATATAACAAATTTTGTACAGATACTTGGAATAGTTAGAGCAAGAAGTTAGTTAGTGGAAATTTTCAAAATACTGCATTGTAGGGCATATTATTTTTTAGCCAGGCCAAAGGTAACACCCATACTAGTTTATTGTTTTTTTTTTTTTGAAATTCGCAAAATCAACGGAGTTTACGGTTCGCCGGAACGGGGTTTAATTGATAGTTTGCGGAAAACCTGATTTTCTTTTTTTATGCAACACCTTTTGATGTTAGCAACAAAATTCGATAATTTCTGAAATCGCAAGTTATTGCCCCTACCATCAAAATATTTAAAGACGAAGAACAGTGCTAAGCGATATTTTTAGAAAAGTAATTCGTACTACTTTATATCTAGTGAATTTTAACGGAATTTCAACTCCCCTATAAAATAAATTTTACCTTGCTGTTTTAGTAAATTCAGAATTTCGAGTACCCTTACAGTAGATATAGTAATTTTTTTTTGAAAAAATTATAGTGATATTTACCTTGCTTGCTGTTAAGTACAAAATACAAAACAAAAACAAAAAATTCTGACCACACAAGGATTTGAATCGACATCCGTTCGTGTGATAGATAGAAACAAATTATTTTACTTACAATTACAAACGTTTTAGACGTCTATACCACTGATCAATTTGATGAAGCAGTCTAAATTTTGTATATTAAGCAAATGTCTTTCTAAACTTAAATATTTTTACTAGAATTATAATGTAAAAATGGTTATATATTTTTCTGTAGGATAGAATATTTTACTCTACTAATAAGAAAATGTAGGCAATGTAGAGTAAATATTTATTTATTATTACACTATTTTTATTTATCTGTTAAACTTAGTGGGGGTATCCCTTAAAACGAGTGAATGCTTCGAAAACCACGCAAGCTCGTAATAGTTGTCAAAATCAATACGACCTTTGAGAGTTTTGCGAGCTTTCGAGGTTTTCGAGTCTTTTACACGTTTTAAGGAATACCCTACCCTACCCTACCCTGTTAATTGCTTTAATTTTTTTACTACTCTCGAGTGGAGGAGTAAAAATTATGAAACTCATTTTTCTTCATGTGGCTCAAATTACTCCGTTGATTTTACGAATTTCAAAATATTGCCAATAGAAAAAGTTGTTCGGAATAGTCACAGGAATCTAAAATTTTTCGGTGTTCTATCGATTTTTACCCATCCTGTCTATGGTTACAAATCTGAGTTATGAACAGATGGGGAAATATTAACTTTTTTGAAGAATAAGCTAAATAATATACTAAATTGTCAGTTGATAAGAGTAAAGCCCATTCCTCATATGCAAAAAGTGGAAAACTTTCAAAACGTTGCGATGTAATTCCGTCAAGTCGTTGCGTACATAGTACATACTTTTCGATTTGATTTATTTTTCAAGTTAATGAGTCAAAACCATTCTGGCGTAGTTTTTTAAACATTTTTCCAGCTGTCCCAAAATCCTGGAAATCTGGCCAAATTCATGAAAGTCTATAATAATAATGGTTTTTCAAAGTTGCTCATCGGGTATTTTGTGATAAATAAATGAAATAAATTTTTAGAATTTACGATTTGCGAATTTTCACGATTTTGCGTCCTGTTGGACTTGAAAACTTTTGGGTAAAAAGTTTTATGGTCTCGCACTCAAAAGTGGCATTTTGTCTAGTGTAAACGGTCGAAATTTGCCGCCCTAGGCAGCTGCCTATGTTGCCTATTAGGTAAATCCGCCCCTGGAAGCGCACCTTCGGTTAGATCTCAAGAGCGTTATAGCAATAAGTGGCCCTTTCTTAACAATTTTTCAAGGTAATTTTTTTCTGAGGCAGATTACGATATATGTATTAATTAGATTAGATTTTGAAAATAAGAGTTTTTTTAATTTTTTTGTATAATGGAAGGAAGCTTGCCACAAAAATTGGAAAAAATTACGTTGCATACATACACTGTAGCTACATTAGAATTAACTAATGGTAAATCACGCACTGGTGAATAATTACACTATGCAACAAATGAGCAAAAATTTTTTCCCCTGGGAATGCCATTATTCATTTTATATGTAAAATGCGCTGCTGATTCCGAAAATCGCATTATTTTTTTTTATTTCGTGTCGTTTTCGAGATATCGGTCATTTTCGGTTTTCGGACCAAAAAAAAAAAAAAAAATAGTTCCAACTAATGTTTGCATTCAAATGTATTATATGTCATATTAAAGATAATTAAATTACCTACAAATAATATTCACATCACTTTTTGGTTGGCTTGTTAGTTTCGGCAAAATAAATTGATTTCTAAAAAAAACATTTTTTTTTTTCGAAAAAATTAACAAAAAATCAAAATCAACTGCAGATTTCTACAAGAAGAAATAACTTTTTATATCTTTTTTTTTTTTTGTGTCATAGACTATATATTTGTGAAGAAAAAAGGATACCCCTTAAAAAAATCGATGGAAAAATGCAAAAGTTGTATACAATCATTGAAAAAGTTACCAAAATGCGTTTTTCCCTATTTTTTTCGTTTTTTTGTAATAAACTGTTCGATAATTAAAACTTTTTGTAAAACACATGAGAAAATCCAAAAAAAGTGGATTGAAAAACTTCAAAAATCGATTAAAAAAAAATCTGACGTGCTGGAGAAAAACGACGAGACACGGGTGTTTTGTTTTAACGCCTACTTTAAGAATTTTTTGGATTTTCTCATGTGTTTTACAAAAAGTTTCAAATTATCGACAGTTTACTAAAAAAAACCGAAAAAAATAGGCAAAAACGCATTTTAGTAATTTATCAATGAATTGTATACAACTTTTGCATTTTCCCATCGATTTTCTTAAGTGGTATCTTATTTTCTTCACAAATATATAGTCTATGATTTTTTCTTAATTTTTAAAAAAAAAAAAATGTTTTTTTTAGAAATCAATTTATTTCGCCGAAACTAACAAGCCAACCAAAAAGAAATGTGAATATCATTTGTAGGTAATTTAATTACCTTTAATATGACATATAAAACGTTTAAATACAAACATTGGTTCTTGAGGTATTTGTATTTAAATAGAACTATCTTTTTTTTTTGGTCCGAAAACCGAAAATGACCGATATTTCGAAAACGACACAAAAAAAAAAAAATAATGCGATTTTTGGAATCAGCAGCCCATTTTACATATGAAATGGAAAGTGGCATTCCCTCGGGAAAAATTTTTTACTCATTTGTTGCATAGTGTTATCAGAACCCACACTTTTGCTTCAAGAAAGGTGATAGTAAACTTTATGTAATTATCGTATTGACTACCAAAACCAGATAAATTCATTTCATTGTATCTTTGTAATATAGAACAAAAATTTAATTCTTGAAAAATGAAGAAAAATCTATAAGATAAAACATTATTTTTATAGAAAATTAGATGTTATTGGTTAACCTCTTGAAAACTAGTTGGCTTAAAGTCTGGACTGATTCAGATAAAGTATTTTTACATGATTCAAATAACATTTCCATAGGTTCACAGTGAGTTTGACTCTTGAAACCAAGTTAAAATTGCGACTGACGCCGCATTGAGTCCAACTATATAAAAACCTCCGTTTTCATTAAAATTTATATATCCTACTCAAAGTCAAGCTGATTATTAAAAACGATTATCAAAATTTCAACAGTCAACTATCACCTAAAGGTCCCGGTATATACAGGGCAGTACGTGCAGTGCGCGCATGACAACACACGCGTAAACGCGGTTTCCAGTATGCTCTGAATCAGGCCCGTGCGCACGGGGGGCTTTTGGGGGTTCAAACCCCCCCCCCAGAGAGATATTTTACACAAAAAAAAATTAAATAAATATTTATGATTTGAAAATATGTATTGAAATAAAAAAGAATTTATCTCATTAGCACTCGTACCTAAATTAATCCGAAAGTTGCATTTTCAATTTTCCGCCATCAAGATAATTATGCAACGAGTGAAACATATGGTAATCCGAAGGTTCAAGATTTGTGCTGTATGGCAGATGCACTAAAACTTCCCAACCAAGCTCCCTCAGTTTTTGGCGAATCACCAAAGAAGTATGTGGTCTAGCGTTGTCGTGATGAAAGGCGATGCCCTTTCTGTTGACTAATTCCGGTCGTTTTTCCTTGAGCGCTTTATTCAATTTTGTTAATTGCTGACAGAACACTTCCGAATTAATTGTTTGGCTAAGCAGAAAAATATAAATTATATAAATTATATAAATGTGGGGCAAGAACTGAACCTTGTGGAACACCTTTTTTAATATCACCAAAGTTTGATAGAGTTGTTAATTTGAATTCAAAATTTACGATCAGAGAAAAAATTATTATTAAAAATGTGTCTAGACCTATATTTGTCATCTTATACAAAATTCCATCATGATAGGCTTTGTCAAATGCTTTTTCTATGTCAAGAGACACTGCAAAATCAAATTACAAATAACATCATAATGAAATTTAAGCACTGCATGTACTGTTGAGTGACCTTTCTTAAACCCAAACTGGTGATGTGGTATAAAATCATTATCAATATTAATGTCCATTTTATGTTTCATAATGTGTTCTAACAATTTGCCTAGATTTGAAAGCAAAGAAATTGGCCTAAAATTATTGATTTCGGTTTGGTTTCTTTTGTATAGGAATAATTTAAGCAACATATTAGTACATATTACCACCATCCCTGAAATATACAGTAAGTATAGCCACAATCCAAGTATCAAAGCGCCCTCTCACTGTGAACTTTGTTGTGAAAATACTCACCACATAAAAACGCTGAAAACAACCATAAACAAATCCAACACTTTATCATGCCGCTGCTGTCTAACACCATTCTGTACACAAACCACACAAAGCTTAGATTTCTGCGAAGCCTATGCATATGCAACGCATTTTTACATTTTGCAGCGCTTTTCGCACAATTCGAATTTTCTTTTTTTTCGAGTTTTTTGTGTGGAACGTGTTGGTTGGGAAAGGGCCTCAATTAACATAATAATAAATGAATTTGCTGACATTTTGTTAAAAATGAATGAAATAGGGCTTTGTTTCCACAAGAAGTTTACTTAATAGTATGAAATTAATTGCATTAGCGATGAAAAATCCAATTATTATGGCACAAAATATGTTTGATATTACTTTTGCTACCTTATGGACTTATTCCTCTTTTAAAACTGACTGTAAAAATAACTTTGTTTTGCGAATTTCGAAAAATGGAACTAAATAAAGTTAAATTTTGTTTTTTTTTTTTTATTTAAAATCAAAAACATTTTGGAGCACGGTCGGAAACCATTGAAAATTTTGATTTTCATCAAAATCTGTATTCAAGTAATATTAAAATCAACATATAAAAATTTTCAATGGTTAAAAAGTGGTCGTGGAACTTTTCCGATTTCTCCCACTTCTTGAGAAAAACATGGCAACAGTTTTTATATACACAATTTTAGATCCTGTAAAAAGAGATAATATCTCAGAAACCATATAAGATACAGCAATTCTAATGGATTTGGAATTGCCAAATACATTTAAAATGAATATTTTGATTTTTGTTTGTTGAATTTTTTTTGTAAATTTTTTTCGATGAAAACATAAGTTGTTTAAATACTGTTTAAAAAAATCATCAAAATCGGAGCTGTTCTTGAGCATTTCCTCATTATGACTGTTCTTTGGCTTTATTGACTCCACTAATGATATTTTGCAATTTTTTTCATCAAACTGTTTCAGAGATATAAATTTTCAAAAAACTGAAAAGCTGCAAAAACAACATTTAGTAGTAAAAAAATTTCATGATTTGATTGACTATTGACGGAGTTATGAACATTTCAAAAAACTACTAAATGTTGTTTTTGCAGCTTTTTTAGTTTTTCGAAAATATATGGTATATCTCTGAAATAGCTCGATGAAAAACATTGAAAAAAATTGTAGATGCTAATCTCAACTAGTACTAAAAGACAAATAGCAAAAAAGCAAAATGCTATCCGGAACGGTATGTAATGCGCCATATACACACACTGCTCCTGAAGCATCATTAAGTTCATCTAAAATGGCAACGTATACTGAATGTCTCCGAGTGTTTGTAATGCTATTCTGATGAAATATCACTTTGAATAAAAATCGTAGCTGATTTCTTTTTGAAAATATCTAGATTTTTCCAATTGGAGCATTTTCCCATACAAAAGGAAAAAAAAACATTTTTTTTAACTACATTAAACAAAAATTAAAATAATCACAATCGTTGTGTTTTGCGATGTTAAACGTGAATCCAAACTCAGAATTGCTCTATCGTGTATAGTTAATGAGATATTGTAACCTAAAGACCAAAAAAAGTCGTATTTTGCCATTTTTTTAAGCTACATATATAACTATGTAACATATCATTTATTCGTCAAATGTGGCTTAGATACTTGAAAGCCCTAACTTTTCCTTTAAAACCTAATTTAAATTGGACAGTGTTATGCAATGACGAGTCAACCC
Source organism: Calliopum simillimum (assembly GCA_951812925.1). NCBI lineage: Eukaryota > Metazoa > Arthropoda > Insecta > Diptera > Lauxaniidae > Calliopum > Calliopum simillimum. The sequence goes on along the minus strand of CATOTO010000313.1, from coordinate 81,646 downwards.
ACTCGAAATTAGATATTTGAGATATTTAAGTTTTTGTGTAGATGCCGTAGAACAAATGATATGAAAATGTCAAACAAATCTTGTTGTTTTTAACCTCTTAATAACAATATTTAGGTTCGGTTTTTTAAAAATAGCTGCTTCTTCATATTTAGAATCGAACTATATTCCATAAGTCGGAAAAAATTTTTTTGAGGGTTGACTCGTTATTGCATAACAATGTTGATATCATTTTTTTCTTCAAAGATATCCTAACCGAAAAAGACACAAAAGTGCAAAAAACCCGTTTTGACAATATTTCGGTCTACGTTATCTCTTAGAAGCATGAAGACATAAATATAATTTAAATTAGGTTTTAAAGAAAAAAATTGGGGCTTTCAAGAATTTGAGCCACATTCGACAAATGAATGATATGTTACATAGTTATATAGCTTAAAAAAATGGCAAAAAACGACCTTTTTTGATCTTTAGGTTACAATATCTCATAAACTATACACGATAGAGCAATTCTGAGTTTGGATTCGCGTTTAACATCGCAAAACACAACGATTGTGATTATTTTAATTTTTGTTTAATGTAGTTAAAAAAAATGTTTTTTTTCCTTTTGTATGGGAAAATGCCCCAATTGGAAAAATCTAGATTTTTTCAAAAAGAAATAAGCTAAGATTTTTATTCAAAGTGATATTTCATCAGAATAGCATTACAAACACTCGGAGACATTCAGTATACGTTGCCATTTAAGATGAACTTAATGATGCTTCAGGAGCAGTGTGTACAGTCGCATATCATTACATTTTATCAAATAAAGGAAAATCCATTATTGGGGTCATAGTTACAACCTTTAGGTTTTTTACTGCTGTATATTAATACCGCTATAATATGTCTTGACAAGATTAAAAGTTGATCAAAAATGATTTTATTTGCCTTAATGCCAAGAATAATCAAATAATGGGGATTTTTACAAAAATTGTGCTTAAACGAGTACCTACTACCTCGAGAAAACAGTAGTTTTTTCATTTCTGGCACACAGATGACTACTGAGCAAATTTTTTGTAGAGACCATATCTCGGAAATATGTACATATGTATATCTAACGAATACCATACTAAATCTTGGATGTTCTGAATTTTACTATATGACTTCTTTAAGCAATTTATGAAGATTTAGGTCTTCTAAGAATAAATCCAAAAACTGTGCGACCGATATATATCATGCTTGAGCATTATAAAGCTAACTTTACGAAAGGTTTTTGTTTATTTTCAAAATCTTTCTAGCACGTTCAGAATTTTCAGTTATTCTAGACTAAAGTCGCTAGTGCGGGATATAATACGCAAAAAATCATGCATAGATTTGAATAAAACATTAAGATATCATCTATAAGAAATGTTACATTTTATTAAGAAAGTTGAACATCTAATATGCCTCAGAATTAAGGTCAGCAATGTGTAGGGATAAATCAAACTTTGTAAAAACTAACTAACACTCACCAAAATTACAGATACTATATTATATATGTATTTCGCGTACTATATGCATTATTGTAAAGTAATTATATAGTGCAATTAACTTCCAATTATAAGGCCAATAAAGAACGTATGATATCAACGATATATTGGACAGTATCATCAAAAATTTCCTATTACTTGACAGTCACAATTCGTTTACTTGTCGCGCGATGTTGACACGATTTTACTATCTAATCGCCTGTGTGGCTTTTGTTACAGGAGCAACTTTAAAACTCAAGGATACACTGAAAGATGAGCAAATAAATGATCCACGTATTGTAGGTGGCAAAACGGTTGATGTGACAACTTCTCCATATATAGTCAGCTTACGCTACAAACTTATCACTTGTCCGGAATGTCCCTTTCGTCATCGTTGTGGTGGCAGTATCATTGCTTCGGACACAATTATAACAGCTGCACATTGCATTATTGCAACAGTACCAAGTCAATTTCAAATTGTCGCTGGCACTAATTATCGTCAAGGCTCTGATGGTGCGGTCGTTCCGATAAAAGAGATCATTATGCATGAACATTATAATCCAGATACTTACGATAATGATATTGCAATTTTGTTATTACGCAGTCCATTGCCGTTAAATAATTTGACTATAAAAGAAGTGGAATTAGGCGATGAAAATCCTAGAGCTGGCGCTGCAACAATAATTACTGGTTGGGGTACTCTCCAGTCTGGTGGTAGCCCACCGGAAGTTTTGCAAATGGTGAATGCACCAGTGGTTAGTAATGAATTGTGTGATAGTGATTATGGTGGTAGTCGTATAACGGCTTCCATGCTGTGCGCTGGTCTACGTGGTGTTGGCGGTAAAGACGCTTGTCAAGGTGATTCTGGTGGTCCATTGCTAGTCAATGGTAAGTTAGCAGGCGTCGTTTCCTGGGGCAGAGGATGTGCTGATCCTAAATATCCTGGCGTATATGCGAAGATATCATATTTGCGTGCGTGGATTCTGGAAAAAATTGCATTGCAGAAAAAATTAAATTGATAATTTTGTAATTGTTGGATTGATTTTTATAAAGAAGCAATTAAAGTATAGATTTATATTATTTACATAATTATTGCATAATATATTTCATTTTGAAAGGATAATCTACCAATCAAACCAATCGCTTAGGATATTTAAGTATTTGTCGATTTTTTTCTTTGACAAAAATTAGACATTTTGGATTAGAACTTATTTAAAACATTCCAGGAATTCATTTAAAATTTGGTTAAATTCCATAAAACTTACAAACTAATAAAGGCAATTTCAGTAATTATTAGAGTAGAACGGGGTAATGTCGTGCAGGGGGTAATGTCGTGCACTGGCTGTTTTAGTCCAAGAAATTGAATGATTTACCAACTGTTCGTAAGGTAGGGACCTGCTGACCTACTGAGCTTATGCTTATAATACTAGCAATTTTCACCACTTCGTCTCTACAGAGTAACCTTTTTTTCAAAAAGTACGCTTTCGGGACGATAAAAGTGTTTTTTCATCGGGTGAGATAAATAATTTTCCTTGCGGGAAAATATACCAGGTAAGTGATTTCTGAAACGAAATATCCTGCCAAAGAAAAGAAGCATTTGATTTCCAAAAAAATTTTGGGCTTCACCGAGTTATCGAAGTTGACCTTTAAAACGACCATTGGGGTAATGTCGTGCACATTCACTTATACAAGCACAATTTCTCGCTACACAAATGTTGTTACACATGGATGTAACCAATGAAATTATCTTTCGATCGGATGCTTACTCGTTGCATTCGCTTGAGATGTACGGCTTTACGAGCATGTCAAAGTTGAGTGCACGACATTGCCCCGTTCTACTCTATGTATTTTATTTGAAAAATAAAAAGTTCTTTGCCTCTAAAAAAATATCCCTTATTTGTGATATCACACATAAGTAATTTTGCCTACTGGGAAGTGATGGTGACTCCTCAATGAATCAGAAATCAGCATGCAGTATGTAATTGACATTAGTTAAATCTACCTTTACACTTTGAGAATTAGGTCTGTACATTTGTATGTGAGTTTCTAAGTTAATCGGAAGTTGGAAATATTATTTTTTTAAGCTTTTTTGAAACAGGAAAATCAACGTTTTTTTGATACGATCAAGAACTTAACAATAATTAATTTCAGTATGATAAGATTTTAAAATTACGTTGACGGGAATACCAAAGAAACTTACATTATATGTGCAATGCGGCGTTGCCCGTGTGAAAATATTTTTTTGTTATTTTAATATTATGAAATCAGCATACTGTTTTTGCCTTTTGTAATATAAATGGTTTTCATCACATGTTCAACGACCTCGCAGTCAAAGCTTAAGAAGCAGCAGAAACTAGGGGCCTATGTACGTTTGATGGCAGATAACAAATTCACATATCTAACATTCAAAAACATGGCAAGCGGAACGTTTACTTTGCCACAGAGAAGACAAATGATAAGCACATTCATCTAATTATCCTTTTTTTTTAATCTGTCTAAGTCTAATTTTGTTACAAATTACAAATTTGTTACAAATTTATTTTATTTATTTGGACAATAATTACATTAGTACAATAAGAACGATATCTTTTGCTGTACAACAAATTTAATTTAATTTAATTTGTCACGAAAGTAATATTAATAGATAATAATATAAAAAATATATAAGACAGAGTTAAAAATTGTTAAAAAGAACGAATGAGGTGCCTGGATACTTATAAAAAATATAAAAAAAAATTAAAATATATAATAATAACATATTAATTTTGCGAAAAATGCAGAGAGACAAAATGCTTGAAGTTGTTGAAGTTACTTGTGGCTTTAATTTTAGAAGGCAAAGAGTTCCAGATTCTAATGGCGTTGATAAAGAATAATCTGGTGGATGTGTAAAATTTGTGTTTAGGTACGATTAGATTATTGGATCTTACAGAAATGCTAAAACGGAGTTTTTCATACAGATACAGAGGAGCTTTAACGTGAATAATTTTATGCAAGAATATGCAATTTCTGGTCATAAGATACTTTTCAACGGAGCATCCAAGAATCTTAGTGTTCCAGGCTGATACATGGTCATATCTTCTTAGCCCATACACATAGCGCGTGGCATTGTTAAGCGCAACCTGAATCTTATGTAGTGACCTAGAATCCAACTTACTATATACGACTTCAAAATAAGTAATGTAGGGAACAATGAGTTGTTTAACCAGCCTAAGCTTCATTTCAGTGGGCGTGAAGTCAGCTGACAAACGTAAACATCTAAGCACCATATAAATTTTCCTGATAACATGGTTAATGTGTGAAGTGCATGAGAGATCAGAGGTCAAGTGATAACCCAGGCTTATAGCTTTACTAACCATTTTGAGCTCAGAACTACCTACAAAGAGAGGAGCAATATTTTCCGTAGCAGGTTTCACATGCGAAATTGGAAGTACATATGATTTATTCGGATTCAAGCAAAGATCATTGCTTAGAGCCCAATTGCCTACCGCCGACAAATCCTCATTGAATCTATGTGTAAGATCATCAACTAAGCCAATACGACGTGACATGTACATTTGAATGTCATCAGCAAATGCATGCATCTTAACATTACTACACACCCTGAAAATGTCATTTATAAACATACTAAAGAGTAGAGGTCCCAACACAGAGCCTTGCGGAACACCAGCACGACAAAAATTATTTTCAGAGAAAATATTATTAACCTTAACCTTTTGTACCCTATCGTTTAAATAACTACTAATTAGTCGTAGAGAGTTATCACAAAAACCAAAATAAAACTTTAATTTTTCACATAAGATAGAATGGTTTACGCTATCGAAAGCCTTAGAAAAATCAAGAAGACATAGCAACGTCAGTTGATCCAAATCATAAGAACAGCGTATGTCATCAATGACTTTCGTCATAGCAGTAGAGCAGCTATGATTTGACCGGAAACCCGACTGGAAAGGCGATAAGAGGTTATTTTGATTTAAATGTTGTGATATTTGAAAAGATAAAATTGATTCAAATACCTTAGACAAACATGGCAATATGCTTATAGGCCGAAAATCGGATGGGACTGATGCAGATCGCTTTTTAGCCACAGGAATAACAACAGCAACTTTCCATAAATTTGGAAAGCAAGAAGTTGTTATGCAATGGTTAATTAAATGAGTGATAGGACTGATCACATATGGCAAAATAAGTTTGATAAACCTGATCGAAATTCCATCCGCCCCAACTGCATTAGACTTGACTTTCATAATGCATTTATAAACCTCATATTCGTCCACTGCATTGAATTCAAATCGGTCCATGGAAGTATACAAGTCGCTCACATTGGGCTCATAAGTAATATTACTATTGCTTACACCATTAGCTGTAAAAGCATTATTCAATGTATTTGGGTCAACACTACATACGAAAGCTTCTTTTTTATAAACACCAAACTTCCTCAAGTTTTTCCATAGCTGCTTAGAAGAAAGCGACGCATTCAGTTTTGAACAAAAATATTTAATTTTAGCATTTCTAACAAATGAGACTGCAGCATTGCGAGCTAACTTATAAGCTTCCCAGTTATCATTAGTAGGTCTCTTTTTCCATTTCACATGAAGTTTATTTCTCAGTTTTAGATACTGTTTAACTCGGTCAGAAAACCATGGACAAGAATTGCTCTTAATTTGAAACGTTCGAATAGGAACAAATGCAGTTGCAAGTTCATTGATTTTTTTAGAAATAAACTCCAATTTCTCATCTACTGTGACCAAATACCAACACTCATTCCAGTTAATATTGATGAGTTCATCACACAATGCAGTACGGTTAATTGAGTTGTAGTCGCGATAGGAGATGCTTGTCGGCTCAGCTGCTCTGCAGTTCAAGTGAATATCAAGGGTGCAAAAAATTAAATCATGATCGGATATAAATGAGATTTGATCAAAAATGAGTACTTGGGTGTTATCTGAGACAACAAAGAGATCAAGTAGGCTAGGGCTAGCATTATTACAAAATCTAGTAGGCATTGCTGTGTTCACAATAGAAAGTCCAGAGGCACTCACGTAATCAAGTAATCTTTCAGTAACACAATCATTAACTAAGATGTTAGTATTTAAGTCACCACATATGACATAATGATCAAAGTCAATTGATTGCAAGGTTAGCTCAGAGAAAAAAGATTCAAGGCTGCAGGTTCTGCAGGGATTGTATACACAAGAGACCATAACTTTACTTTTGCCATCACAAAGCTCTAAGTTTAAGTATTCAACAGAACCACTAATAGATTTGCTCAACATTTTTGCGTTGAGATACGTTTTGCAATATATCGCAACTCCACCACCCCTTTTATGCGTTCTATCATTTCTGAAGAGCTGAAAGTTATGCAAGTGAAAATAACAATCATTAATTTCACTATCAAACCAGGTTTCAGTGATGCATATGACATCTAAAGATGAGTTTTCAAATAAATATCTAATGTGGTCCATTTTAGCAGTATTCAAACTTCTTGCGTTAAAATGCACTATTTTTAGACCCGTATACTGTTTGCACAAAATATTGATCAAGATTCTTTGATCAACGCCATTACTATCATCAAAGCCAAGAACCATACAAAGTAAAGCCAACAACAAAAAGCATTTTAGGATGGATTCCAATATAGGAATACTTACAGGGGACCAAATAGTATCCAAACATCTTTACAAAAAATACAATGTATAAATAAATACTTAATAAAAAAAAATATAACTTATGTTAAGGTTCCAATCCTTAAGACTGGTCAGTGTCGCCTAATAGCTTATCAAGATCTTCAACACATGAGATAGTAACTGCTTCATCACCCCTACGGCTTCTTACATGGACAACACCACCAAACATAAAGACACTAAACTAATGATTTTTATTATTTTTTTTTTGTCCTCTATTAATAAAATATTATTTCTATGGACATACAAATAGCACACTTATTTTTCTAACTCTTTTCTTTTCTCTATACTGTCTTTGTCAAATACTTTTTTATTACTTATGGTTCTCTATCCAAAAAACACGAACATATAAATAGCACAATCATTTAGCTATATCTAGTTTATCCGATATGTCTTGTTTTAATGTTTTTTTTTTTTACTATTTATAATCCGCAATCTAAAAATTACCATTTCTTCGGGCAGATAAATAGCATACTCATCTAGCTGCATATCTCTAGTTTTGCCAATCTGCCTTATTTAAATGTTTCGATACATTTCGTTATAATTTATTCTGGCAGATAAATAGCGCACTCATTTAACAATCCCTTTTTTTCTAATGTGCCTTAGCTCAACAACTTTTTTATAACATTTAGTTCTCTATCCAACAAATACGATTTGTTCAGACAGATAAATAGCACACTCATCTAGCTATCACTAGTTTTGTCAATCTGTCTAACTTCAATGTTACATTTCAGTACAAATTATTCGGACAGATAAAAAGCACACTCATTTTTTTAGTATTTTTTTTTTCATTATTATCTCTAATTTTTCCAATCAGTCTTATTAAAATGGGTTTCAGTTTTCTTTATCCGCGATTCAAAAAATATAATTTCTTCGGACTGATAAATAGCACTCACACACATACCTATCTTTAGTTTTTCCAATCTGTCTTATTTCAAAGTTTTAATACATTTCAATAATTTTTTTTTTAAATCTGTCGAAGTTCAATGTGCTTATTTAATACTTTTTTCATTATTAAAAATACGATTTCATCGCACATATGAATAGCACAGTCATATAGCTATCTCTAGTATTTTCAATCTGTCTTATTTCAATGTTTTTTACTATTTTTTATCCGCGATTCAAAAAATACAATTTCTCCGGACAAATAAATAGCACACTCATCAAGCTATCTCTAATTTTTTCAAACTGGACACATAAATAGCACACTCATTAATCTATATTTTTTTTTTTAATTCTGCTTTAGTCCAATATGCTTTTTTAAGTATTTTTGTTCAATATTAAAAATACAATTTCTTCAGATAAATAAAAGCACACTCATTTAACCGCTCACATAACTATATGATCGTCTTTATTAATATAGTTAACATAGGTCATCAAATGTTTTCAAAACAACAAAGCAGTTCCAGTTGAAGAAATAGAAAAAGTCACTTTTGATTTAAATCACCAAAAAAACGAATGTGTCTGATAACAAACATACAGACGATTAAAAACCACTGGCTACCTTAGCAGTATATAAAAATATTAAAATTATCAGATAACAGTTTCAACAGCTGAAAAACATTAATACATTTTGACTAAAAACATTAACTGCACGCTAATCTAAAAGGCGTCTTTTATAAAAACAGCAAAGTTCTTCACTTGACCAAGTTTAGTCCATCTGCGTACGCGTTATTCATTCGACATGTTGAAATTCTTACTCTACACATTATTGGCAACTATAACCTACGCGGCGCCTACAATTGATGATAGAGCTGGTATCGAACCACAAGATGGACGCATTGTCGGTGGCAGAGAAGTTAACATAATCCAGCATCCACATCAATGTTCTTTGCGTTATAGAAGTTACAGCGCTTTTGAATTTACCCATAGTTGTGGTGGAAGTCTCTATAATTCAACAACCTTAATAACCGCTTCCCATTGCGTCAATGGACGTAGTGCTAACAATTTTATGGTGGTATGTGGTAGTAATAATCGTGAAGGTTCAGATGGTGCTATTTCACCTGTGCGGGAAATTGTCATGCATCCCAATTATTATATATTGGCAAAGTTTGATTACGATGTAGCCATAGTTTTTTTGACAGTCAAAATGCCTATAAATAATTTTACCATTGCACCTATAAAATTGGCCACCAAAAATCCAGAAAGCGGTGTGAGGGCTACTATTACCGGTTGGGGTGGTTTAACGGAAGTCGGTCCATTACCTGAGTTGTTACAGGAAGTGGAAGTACCAATAATAAGCAACGATTTTTGTGAGAAGCAATATGCTGTTATTGATGATGTCGTAACGGATAGAATGATATGCGCTGGTATTCCAGCTGGTGGTAAAGATGCCTGTCAGGGTGATTCCGGTGGTCCTCTTGTTGTCAACTCGGAATTAGTTGGTATTGTTTCATGGGGAGAAGGATGTGCACGTGGCGACTTCCCAGGTGTCTATGCAAGTGTAGCGTATTTGAGAGATTGGATAGAAGCAATAATATTCGGTGTTGACATCCCAACACCACCGGTTAATGAACTTAGTGCTGATTTTCTATAGGTATTTTAAGTGTTTAATTTAAATAAAAACAGAAAAAAGCTTTGAGTAAAAGACTTCAAAATTTTTCAGAAGAATCTATTTATTGTATGTACATATATTGAAAACTGTTAAGTTCATTTCGGGTGATTCCCAGAAAATTCAATGCGAATCAGAAGAAAAAAAATAATGAAAGCGTGCGTAAATATTTAAAAAATATCTTTAGCTTAAAAATGTTTGTATTTTTGATGCATCAAAAGAACAGATAATAATTTACATTATTTTACAAGCATGGAACAGATGACATTGTTGGGTTGAGCGTACTGTTCAGCGCTTTTCGTAAACACCAACAAATTTATAAAACAAGGCAAAATGCATAAAAAACACAACATTTTAAGGCTGGTCTATCATCAGATGCATTTGGTGACAGCGAGAACAAAATACAAAAATACCATATTTATTTGTTGAGAACCATAGAAAAGGAGAAACAAAGTCAAAGTGAACCAAAAACTTCTAAGAAGATAATGTTTGTCTAGTCACTCTCAGCAATTTGCCTTTTTAAATCTTATTTTTCACTCTTCAATCGAAACTGGATGGGTCTTTTCACTGCCAATTCGTAATTTTTTTTTAAATATTATTTTTTGACATCTATTTCACAAAAATGGACGCTGAGTAATCTAACATATGGGCATTTCCATGGTGTCGCACGTAACCGTCGAACACATTTGAAGTAAAAAAAAAAAAATAAAAATAAAACGAATTTTTATTTTGACGATAGGCTTAACTTATAGCTCTTAATTAGCCCCTTAATTGGTGCTAATTTTGATTTTGAGCAATTTTTCTTTTTCAAGAAAGTTTGCAAAAAACCAAGGCGGTCGCACCGGACAAAAACAGAAGTGGTTTTCGTGGCCAACAATTCAAACGACGATTTCAGGTAGAGCTGAGGCAATATTTCAATATGGTTAATTTTAGAATGTTGTGTATTGATGATTTCAATGGTTTGTACTTTTTTAAATTTAATTTTAATCAGTGTCGCACAGGACATTTTTTTTCCACCATACAAATTTTAAATTGAAAATCTTTCAAAAAACCAAGGTTTCCCGATGAACGTTGATCTACCTTATCTTATAAAGTTGACACGGCATCACCAATTTTTCCAAAGGATTTTATTTGTCCATATTTATTTTACAGGTGTACCAAATCTGATGAATTATTAATTTTTTTTAGGGGCTTGGCATCGCTCATTTTTCCATTGAACATTATTTGTCCTTTATATTTGCAAATATTTTCAGAGGTATGATGAAGTGATTTTTGTGGGAGCGTGATACCCTTATTTTTTCCAGTAGACATTATTTGTCTTGGTGCTTTTTACATATTTACCAAATCTCATCCATGTACGCTAAATAGTTTCAGAGATATGATGACTCCATTTTTTGGCTCACGGTGGACCTGTCCGTGGAAAAGTCCATAAGCATATTACACCTCTTGAGTGATATACTTTCTAAGGTATAGCTGCTTGTCTCTCTATCTTTCTGGCCGTTTATGAAAATCACATTTAAGGAAAAAAAAAGCTAAGTAAATACTTTAATGTAATTTTGTGCACAGGTCGGGTGATTCAAAATAGGCTGCATTTCAAAACTTCGAAAATGTGTAGAAAGTTGAAATCGGTGTACCAAGGCCTGCATTTATTAGATCCAGATATGTTGAATTTTGTTATAGGGGACCAGGTTTTCGGCAGGACAGTTTAATCTTAGCCTATCATAAGCTGGAAATTAGCCTTAAGAGAATTTGAAAGATCTTCTAAGATCACTTAATAATGCTTCTTTCGCCTACTGGAATCTGTTGGTAACCCTATGCATAAGAAATTTAACAGAATTAATTTGTAACATTTTGAGGATAGGGTTGACATACATATGTACATATGTTAGTTTTTAAGTTTATCGGAAGTTGGAAAATATATTTTTTTAAGCTTTTCCGATTTGCAATTATTAAAAGATTGTATACATTGTTATCATGGCTTATCAAGTAATTTTTTTGAGTAAATCGAAAATCTAACAATAATTTTTTGAGCATGATAAGATTTTGAAACTATCATGATGGGAATACCTTTTTTCACAGGCAAACTTACATTAGTATGTGTGAAATGCGGCATTGTCCGATCCAAAATATGTTTTTTCTTTTAAATATTATGAAGTCAGCAAAGTTCTAAAGTAAAAAAATCTTAAAAAGCATTACAAGCTAGAGGCCTATGCACGTATTACGACAGACTAAAAACTCACACATCTGTTGATAAAAAATATGGCCAGGGAAACTCATGACCATGGTTCAATAACAATGGTTATGGCAAGCTGTCAAAATAAAAAAATGGAACCCTGCATCTTGCCTTCCTATCTGTCAAAAGACTAGAATCAAAACAAAGAAAGAAGTCATTTGAAATTCAATTGGTTCCAGAATTTTTAGAATTTTAATATTCAGGAAAGCAGAAAAGCACGTAAGGTTTTTGCTTATCATCGTAAATAAGTCCTAAATTAATGTTTTTCATTTAGCTGTGCAAATGGAAATGGATAGTAAACACTTTCCGGAAACCAGCAAAATATGCCGCCAAGCATTATTATTGTCATCTTCAGCGACAGCACTTTCAGCATCTTGATATTCCAAGTGCACCAATAGCTGTACCACTAGCTCCTGCAGCGACAACAGCTACACCAGCACCAGACAACGTACATCAAGACTCAATTTTGCTTCACCAAGAATTGGACCAAGTTTACTTTAGCGGCAACGATTCTTTTACAACAGAAAGTGAAGCTCGTAACATGCGTTTTAAGTTTTTTGTATGTGATTTTGAGCTTTCATGCTTTTATGTAGCTCGAAAATGACATTTTTAACTATATTCACACAGTTGGATTGAAAATTTTTATATTCGAATAATTTGTATTTATATTTCAATTGTCAATTTTTGTTTTGTTTTGGTTATTTATTTTGACATTTTCGTAGTTTAAAAAAATTAGAAGAAGAAGCATCATTTGTTATCGCTGCAACCAGGGTAATTCAATCATGCTCATGACGACTTCATTAACAGATTTAACATAGATCATAAAATGTCTTAGAAACATCAAAGCTCCAGTTCAAGAAACACAGAAAACTTTCCAAGATATGAAAAACAACTAAGCAAACAATAATATATATTCTGTTTTCGAGAATCTATGAACTGGAGAACTAAGTTCCAGAGGCATTACCTTACTTTTAGTCCCATTTAAAGTTTAGACAAAAAAAAGTGTTCCTAAAAAGAGTTAGCAAAAAACTTGACTCGACTATCCGAAAACAACAGGCTGGACTAGCAATCATGCGTGGATCATACTATCATGCTTAGGATAATTGTCGATCAATCTCTTCTAGGAAATTCGCAGATTTTATAACAAACATACAGACCTTAAAAAGCAACTGGCTACCTTAGTAGTATATAGAAATGTTAAAAACAACAGATAACAGATTCAATAGTTAAGCAACATTAATACAACACTTGATATTCTGGCTAATCTAAAAGGCGTCTTTTATAAAATTATAAAAGAAGTAAAGTTCTTTACTGTTTGCTTCTGTCGTACTACACGTATATACCAAGTTTAGTTTAATTGTGTACGCGTTATTCATTCGACATGTTGAAATTCCTACTCTACGCGTTATTGGCAACACTCATCTACGCGGTGGCAGCTTCATCTGATGTTATAGCGGATATCGAACCGCAAGATGGACGCATTGTCGGTGGCAGGGAAGTTAACGTAATGCAACATCCACATCAATGTTCGTTGCGTCACAGAGGTTTAAGCTCGTTTCAGTTTTCCCATAGTTGTGGTGGAAGCCTCTATAATTCAACAACCTTGATAACTGCCGCTCATTGCGTCGACGGACGCACTGCTAAAAATTTTATGGTGGTATGTGGTACTAATAATCGTCGTGGTTCAGATGGTGCTATTTCGCCTGTAAAGGAAATTGTAATGCACCCCGAATATTATGTATTGGCAGATTATGATTACGATGTAGCCATCATTTTTTTGACAGTCGAAATGCCCATAAATAATATAACCATTGCACCTATAAAATTGGCTTCCAAAAGTCCAGAAAGCGGTGTAAAAGCTATTATTACCGGTTGGGGAGGTTTAACGGAAGGCGGTTCATCACCTGAGTTGTTACAGGAAGTGGAAGTACCAATAGTAAGCAACGATTTTTGTCAGAAGCAATATGCTGTTATTGATGAAGTCGTAACGGATAGAATGTTATGCGCTGGTATTCCAGCTGGTGGTAAAGATGCCTGTCAGGGTGATTCCGGTGGTCCTTTTGTTGTCAATTCGGAATTAGTTGGTATTGTTTCATGGGGAGAAGGATGTGCACGTGGCGAATTTCCAGGTGTCTATTCGAGTGTACCTAGTATGAAAGACTGGATTGAAGCAATAATTTTTGGTGTTGATATCCCTATAACACCACCAGTTGATGAACTTCATGTTGACTTTCTATAATTACTCGTATTTTAAGTGTTTAATTAAAATAAAAACATAGAAAAGAGATTTGAATAAGAGTGGCCTTTTTATTGTCTATTGAATACTAATGACTTCAATTTGAATGTTATAATTTGTAGATTTATCGATGTTTAAAACATATTTAAATTCCAAATTAGCGGAGATTTCACCTGATTCAAATAAAACTCGGTGAGTAGAACAGAAAATCGGGATTTTTATACAAATATCTTATATGTGTAACTAAGGATGATTGTTGGTCTAACTGTGTAAAGTATCAAAATAAGAATTCTATCATTTATGTTCTTTATCTCATTTTGAAGAACACGATGTTTCCTAGCAAATTCAGGTTTGTCAAAAAGTAAGTAAGACAAAATTCACAAAACACGTCCATCTCCCATGCGAAGTTAGGGCATGGTCGAAGGTTTTATTCAAAATAGGTATCAATTAATATGGTAGCGCTGATTTCGAAAATGTTACAAGCTGTGAGCTATCTTTCATGGTTTCCAAGTTATAAGAAAAAACCCGAAAATCTAATATATTAAAGTGAAAGTCATAGGTTAAAAAAAAATGCGATACCAAACCCTCCAAAAAATTGGTTCATCATGTAACTGAAGCAATTTCAATTAGATACGGATATATTTATGTAAAGCACACCAGGATATACTCACTTGAAAAATAAGCGGTGCCACGCGCTCCAAAAAATCAAACTCATCATGCCTCTGAAACTACTTGACGTGAACAGATGGGACTTGGTATATGTGTATGTATGTAAAAATCAATAGAACAAATCATGCTCTTAGAAAAGTGGGCTGTGGCACGCCCTCCAAAATTTAATTAATCATACCCCTGCAAGTACTTGACGCAGATAGATAAAATTTATGCAATAGATAGATGTAATATGTTACGGGACAAATAGTACCCACTGCAATAGTGGATGGTGCCACGCCCCTCAAAAAAAAAAAAAAAAAATAAAAGGGTGTAACCTTTGGCCTGGCCAAACATTAAATATCCTACACTGCAGTATTTTGAAAATTTTGCTTATAAGACAGGTGCTCTTGCCCGAGATCATCCAGTTTTTGGTCAAACCTTGCATTTATACATAGTTCTTAGTTCGATTATCTCAAAAAATGTTCAAATTATAATGTTCTGAAGCTTTTGCTTATATGCGAAGTGCAATGCCCTCTTCTTCGAATTCGCCCAGTTTTGTTCAGAGCTTGGGCTTACAATTCGTAGTATTTATTCCTAAAGTTGCATTTTGAATAAATTTTTTGTATGGGCGGTAGGCGTATCCGTTGACCGATTTCGGTCATTTTTAATTACACGAGCTAGCTTTGACGACGAAGGTAGTGTACCAAATTTCATTGAGTTATCATGCTTAGTTTTTCCAAAAAAAGTATTTCCACGCACACCCAGCCAGACAGACGGCCAATGCTATATCGACTCAGGAGGTGACGCTGATCAAGAAAATACATATATACTTTTCCCTACCTGCCACGCCTTCTTCTGCGTTACAAACGGAAGGAAAAAGTGAATATATCCTGGGTGTAAGGTATTAAAGTACAGCCATTCACTACCTATCAAAAATAAGTCAGAATGTGAAAATCGGTTAAGATCTGTCCTAGCTATGGATAATTTTTGAGAGCTTTGTTAAGCAGTTTCGGTCAATATCATGTTGTGAAAAGTTAAAAAGATTATAACCTCGAAACCGTAAAACATAACTTTATTTTTGGTTCGTATAAAAGGTTATTTTTTTCAAGCAAAATATATTTGGAAATGTAAAAAAAAAATAGGCCCTGGGGCGTTTTTGTAATTTTAGTTTTAAAATAGTACCTACTAAATTTAATATTTTTTTGCCAAACATGAAAAAATTTATTTGTGCTCACAGCCTTTCCATAAATAGTCTGAACATAAAAATCGGTTAAGAAATGTCCTAGTTATGGACAATTACACTTTGCAACAGCCAAATCTCCCAGTGAATGCCACTATCCATTTCATATATAAAATGGCCTGCTGATTCCGAAAATCGCATTATTTTTTTTTTTCGTGTCGTTTTCGAGATATCGGTCATTTTCGGTTTTCGGACCAAAAAAAAAAAATAGTTCCAACTAATGTTTGTATTTAAATGTATTATATGTCATATTAAAGGTAATTAAATTACCTACAAATGATATTCACATTTCTTTTTGGTTGGCTTGTTAGTTTCGGCGAAATAAATTGATTTCTAAAAAAAACATTTTTTTTTTCGAAAAAATTAACACAAAATCAAAATCAACTGCAGATTTATACAAGAAGAAATAACTTTTTTATAATTTTTTTTTGTTTTTGTATCATAGACTATATATTTGTGAAGAAAATAAGATACCACTTAAAAAAATCCATGGAAAAATGCAAAAGTTGTATAGAATTTATTGAAAAGTTACCAAAATGCGTTTTTCCCTATTTTTTTCGTTTTTTTGTAATAAACTGTTCGATAATTAAAACTTTTTGTAAAACACATGAGAAAATCCAAAAAAATTCTTAAAGTAGGCGTTAAAAAAAATACCCGCGTCTCGTCGTTTTTCTCCAGCACGTCAGATTTTTTTTTAATCGATTTTTGAAGTTTTTTAATCCACTGTACATGAAAAATACCAAAATAGCGCATTCTTGTGTTAAATCGATGAATTTAACTATATGATCCTTACATTTGAGGTGTATTATGTGTTCAGTAAACTTATGCAGGATATTACGAGGAATATTTTTGTAGGAAATCTTAACCCTCTAAGACCCTTACAAGTGGGTCATTTTGACCTCCCCACATTTAGGTCAAAATGACCCAAACCACTATAATTGGCTTCAAAAATCAAGAGAGGAAAAAAAAGTGTCGAATATGCAGGCCTGTGTTATCGAAAATAAATAAGCAATATTTGTTACAGAATTAAAACTTCAAGAAATACGTACTCATGTTTTACATATATTAAAAATTAAATAAAGAGCATTTTTAATACAAAGAAGAGATCAAGGAATTGTTAGAAATGCGACTCAACATTATAAATTTAGCAGTTATTTTTTGAATACGAGCTGATATTAAATTAACATTGGATTTTTTATGCAATTCTTTTGTTGAGAAATGCCAAAGTAAATTTAAATTCATTTTTAAAAGTTTGTTTTGGCAAACTTGTAACTTATTTATATGCATTTTTGCGCAAGAACCCCAGACAGGACAAGCATATAATATTATTGATTGAAAGATAACTTTCGTAATTATAATTTTATTTTCATTACTTAATTTTGAGTATCGATTTATTAACGGATACAGCATTTTCTTAGCTATATTGAATTTATTTATTGTATTCGTGACATGCTCTCGAAAAATTAATTTTGGGTCAAGGTGAACTCCTAGAACTTAACATTATTTGACCATGGAACTTCAAATCCGTTAATTACTATTTCCGAGCTAGGTAAAAACCAAACTCTTCTTTTTCTCGTAAAAAAGATGGCTTGTTTTTTACTAGCGTTAATTTTAATTTTCCACTTATCAAAGTATTGTATAACATTATTTAGTTGCATTGTAATTCAGTCAAAACATTTTGACCAAATTCATGCGCATAAAATATTGCTAAATCATCAGCATAAGCACCATATTCGCTATTCGAAGACCTGGGAAAATCGGAGCAAAAGATAATATAAAGCAGTGGTCCTATCACTGATGCTTGAGGAACTCCAGCTGGTATATTGATGAAATCAGAATGTTCATCATTTATATGAACACAAAAGAATCTATTTGTGAGAAAGCTTTTTACTATTTTGATTAATTGTAAAGGAAAACCGTAATTTACGAGCTTAAGTAAAACCCATTATGCCAAACTGAATCAAAGGCTTTTTCTATGTCAAGTAGAACAAGCCCGGTTGATTTCTTTAATTAGAAATTTGATTTTACGTATTTAACAATTCTTTTTATTTGGTGAGTTGTGCTGTGAAACCTTCTAAAACCAAACTGCTCATCAGGTATAATGCTTTTTTCTTCTATAAATTTTAACATTTTGTCTTTAATCACTTTTTCCAAAACTTTGCTAAGACTGCTTAAAAAACTAATAGGCCTGTAGCTATCGGATTTATTTTTTGATTTTCCAGGCTTAGCTATGGGAATAACTTTGGCTACTTTCCAAGTATCCGGAAAGTATTGCAGCTTCAAACAGGAATTTTTAATATAGGTAAAGTATTTTACAGCACAACTAGGAAGTTGTTTTAGCATATCATTTCTTATATCATCAAGGCCGGTAGCTTTTCTTGGATGAAGATCGCGAATTATTTCTTTAATTGTACCTGATGCTATGTAGTCATGCATTTGGGCATCTGCAATAGTGTAGTCCAAACGCGATATTACTGTATTAACACAGTTATTAAAAGAAATGCTTCCCAGATTTTCAGAAACTTTATGATTTTGCAGAAATGATTCAGCAAGACAAATAGCTTTATCGTTGTTACGAATAATGGTATTATTATCTTGAATAATCGGTAAAATTTGGGTGTATTTTTTCCTTAACAATTTAGCAATGTTCCAGAAGGGCTTAGAGCCTTTTTCAAGCGACAGCAGTTTATTGTTCCAGTTCTTATATCTGAATTTTTTTATTTCTTCACGAATTAAATAAGTATATCTATTAAATACATTGTAATCGGCTTGCAACCGATATCTACTCTATTCGCGTCGATAATAATTCTTAATTTTTATTTAACTCAAAATATTTTGAGGCAGTTTCATAGGACTGTTTTTACGAGATATTAAGGGTACAGAAAACCTGACCGCATTCATTACATTACTGGTAAAAAACTCAACTTGTTCGTCAATTTGGATGGTATTATACACTTCATTAAGGTCAATACGAATGGATGAAAAATCGTTTGTCACAATTTACCGATTTTTCTGATTTTTGCACCATATCAAAATATAACATATGAATGGAGTGTTTTCTTTGTAATACAAAAGGGATGCAAATGTAATGCGAATGTGACCTCCTTAGCCACTTCATGGGAAATCAACTTTAACTTCATATAAAGGAGATAGAACTTTAACCAGTTCTGTTTCCTCAGTAAATTGTGATTTAGAGTTACAAAACTGTTTTCATTAAATGTAGGGTTTCAATTTCTTTCCTAAGTATTGTCTGATGTGTTGTCAGAAGTTGGAAATAATACTTTTTTAAGCTTTTTCTTTTTGACTTAGAAACGTGAAAACAAATGTTTTTTTGATAAGATCGGGAAGTTAACAATAATTTATTTAAGTATGATAAGATTTTGAAACTTTGATGTTGGGAATATCTCTCTTTGCATGAGCAAACTTATAGTTGAGAGTATGAAATGCGGCATTGTTCGTTTGAAAATATTTTTTGTCTTAACATTATATGTAGAATCCTAATGGTTTTAAATAATTAATGGCCAGTTAATCATTAATTTTATATCTCAGAAATAACTATTATTTTTGGAACTTGTAATGTTACGTCTGTCAGTTTTCAGAAATGGAAACTTCAAATCTTCACTGTATGATGGCATAAAATAAATGCACTTGCGTTACAAACGTGAATATACCCTGGGCATAAGATATTAAAGTACAGCCTGATTCACTACCTCTCAAAAATAAGTCAGAATATGAAAATCGATTCAGAATTGTCCTAGCTATGGATGAAAAAAAATTGTAGGTAACTTTAGCTACTAAGTCACCTCTAAAAAAAAACAGTTAAAATAGATCCTAGAATTCTTAGAAACTAGAAAGTACTGTGAGTTGAAGAATTACAGTAAGCTTTCCAATATCAGTCAAAATATCTACATTCCAGAGTCTAAAATAGACATCTTAGCTGTAGAGGGTAAGCTGTGCTGCAGTGCATTTGTTTAAAAACCCCACCACAAGATCGTAACTGCACATATCTAAAAATGTCAGCACTTTTCAACGGATAACAAACATACAGACATTTAAAAACTACTGGCTACCTTAGTAGTAAATAGGAAAAGTAATTCCACCAGATAACAACTTCAATATTTGCGTTAATTTATTTCAACTAAAAACTTTATCTCCTGGCTAATCAAAAAGACGTCTTTTATAAAAGAAGCAAAGTGATTGATTTTTTAATTCTTCAGTGCATTTTACAAAGTTTAGTTCATCCGTGTACGCGTTATTCATTCGATATGTTGAAATTCCGACTCTACGCTGTATTGGTGACCCTCACCTACGCGTCGATGGCCTCATCTGATCTTAATAAGGTACTGAATTCATAGCACCACAAGATGGACGCATTGTCGGTGGAAGAGAAGTTAGCGTTACGAAACATCCACATCAATGTGCATTGCGTTATAGAAGATCCACTGCATATGAGTTCACGCATTTTTGCGGTGGTAGCCTCTATAATTCAACGACAGTTATAACCGCTGCTCATTGCGTCGATGGACGCAGTGCAATCAATTATATGGTGACCTGCGGTACTAGTCATCGCGATGACTGAACCAAGAGGATGCATCGTCTTGGTTCAGATGCTGCTATTTCGCCTGTAAAGGAAATTGTCATGCATCCAAATTACAATGACACAAATGATGATAATGATGTTGCCATCCACTTTTTGGCAGTCGAAATCCCAATAAATAATTTTACCATTGCACCAATATAACCGGCGTCCAAACATCCAGAAAGTGGTGTTAGAGCTATTGTTACCAGTTGGGGAAGTATTAGAGAAGACGGTCCAGCACCTGATGCAATACAAGAAGTTGAAGTGCCAATAATAAGCAATGAATTTTGTGAAAAGGCATATGCTGTTATTGGCGATGAGGTAAAGGACAGCATGTTATGCGCTGGTATTCCAGCTGGTGGTAAGGATGCCTGTCAGGGTGATTCCGGTGGTCCTCTTGTTGTCAATTCGGAATTAGCTGGTATTGTTTCATGGGGTGAAGGATGTGCACGTGGCGAATTTCCAGGTGTATATGCGAGTGTAGCGTGTTTGAAAAATTGGATTGAAGCAACAATTTTCGGTGTGGCTATTTCAACCAACGCTTAGTGTTGATTTTCTATAGGTATTTTAAGTGTAAAATTATAATATAAATGCAGAAAAAACTTTGTGTAAGAAACTTTTAATTTTTCAGAAGTTTCTATATATTGACTATTTAACACCGATGACTTGCCTTTGAATGGAATTATTTGTAGGTTTATCGACGCTAAATCTATACGGAGATTTTACGATGATTCTAATTGAACTCTGTGAGTAGCACGTGAAAATGGGAATTTTATAGTAACATTCGTTATGTAAAAGTTGAGACAGTTGTTGGTCCATAGACCAATAGAAGTGCAAACGATCAAAATTCACTCTTTTGAATTATTTTTTGAAGCATATGGTGTTCCCCGGAAAATTCAAGTTTAATAAAAATGGCGCAATATTGGGCAATTATAGTTACTTACGTTTTTGTTTTACGATTCTGCACAGTCAGTTCCAAACATTCCTAGGTCCTTTAACTTTAGTTTTATGCTTTTCACAGAACAAATTTTTTGGCAGAACTGTTCAATCTTAACGTGTTATAAAAGTGAAATAAGCTTGGAAGGAATGTTTAAGGCACTTAATAATCCAAATTTTGCCTATTGGGAAGTGATAGTATCCCAAACAATAAGAAACCTCATAAAAGTAATTGATAGGAGCTAAATCAATTTTCTCATATTAATAACTGGGCTTACATAAAACATACAATGTGAGTTCTCAAGTTTATCGGAAGTTGGAAATAGTTTTTTTTTAAGCTTTTCCGATTTATAAGTATGAAAAAGTTGTACACAATTTTTATGAAAATACATAAATCATTTTCACAGCTTATCAAGTAATTTTTTGATAAGATCGATAACTTAACAATAAATTTTTTATGATAAGATTTTGAAACTATGATGACTATAAAAGCTTTTTTTTTCATGAACATACTTTACCAATTAAGTGTGTAAGGCGACATTGTCCGGAACATATTTCATTTCAATATTTTTGAATCAGCAAAGTTCTAAATAATTTTTTACAAGTAAATCGTTCTTGGGAAAAATATTTCCTTAGTAAGTATTTTCACATAAAATCTTTTTTCTGAATTTTTCCGCAAAATCTACTCCTAGAAATATGCACGTACTATTCTATTTATTCTATCTATCTATCTATTCTGTCTACTCTATCTATTCTATCTGTTCTATCTATTCTATCTATTCTATCTATTCTATCTATTCTATCTATTCTATCTATTCTATCTATTCTATCTATTCTATCTATTCTATCTATTCTATCTATTCTATCTGTTCTATCTATTCTATCTATTCTATCTATTCTATCTATTCTATCTATTCTATCTATTCTATCTATTCTATCTATTCTATCTATTCTATCTATTCTATCTGTTCTATCTATTCTATCTATTCTATCTATTCTATCTATTCTATCTATTCTATCTATTCTATCTATTATATCTATTCTATCTATTCTATCTATTCTATCTATTCTATCTATTCTATCTATTCTATCTATTCTATCTATTCTATCTATTCTATCTATTCTATCTATTCTATCTATTCTATCTATTCTATCTATTCTATCTATTCTATCTATTCTATCTTTTCTATCTATTCTATCTATTCTATCTATTCTATCTATTCTATCTATTCTATCTATTCTATCTATTCTATCTATTCTATCTATTCTATCTATTCTATCTATTCTATCTATTCTATCTATTCTATCTATTCTATCTATTCTATCTATTCTATCTATTCTATCTATTCTATCTATTCTATCTATTCTATCTATTCTATCTATTCTATCTATTCCATCTATTCTATCTATTCTATCTATTCTATCTATTCTATCTATTCTATCTATTCTATCTATTCTATCTATTCTATCTATTCTATATATTCTATTTGTTTTATCTATTCTTTACATTATTTCTATTTTTTTATTATATCTATTATATCTATTCTATCTGTTCTATCTATTCTTTACATTCTTTCTATTTTTTTATTATTTCTATTCCATCTATATATATCTAGATGTAGACTATCTATTAACCACTTTTATTTCCAATTGCCGGACATAATTGGAGGCTTCTCGACAGTTTTTGCAGCAGCTATATGTTCTTCATTGATTTCTAGCAAGCATATATAATTCATCCTGTGGTATTAATATAAAATTCTTACTACTTGACAAATGAATAATGGTTTTGCTTACTATTTCGACTTTGACCAAAACCTATGTAGTAGGAAAAATAAATTTTCTCTGTAAAGTTGCGGCTAACAAACATACAGAACTTAAAAACCAACTGATCAGCTAAACAGTTCACAGAAATTTTACAACCTTCAGATTGTTTTATCAGACTTAGCAAAACAATCAGCAAATGTACATAGGTTTCATGGGTAAATAATATTAATTCCTTTCGACGAAAAGCTTTATCTTTTGGCTAATCTATAAGGCAACTTTTATAAAAATTATTTGTGTTTAGAAAAGTTCTTGACTTTTTGCTTTTGCAGTGCTATATACCCAGTTTAGTCCATCTGTGTGCGCGTATTCATTCGATATGTTGAAATTCCTAGTCTACTCGTTATTTGCGACGCTCATCTACGTGGCGGCAGCCTCAACTGATGTTATAGCGGGTATCGAACCACAAGATGGACGCATTGTTGGTGGTAAGGAAGTTAGCATAACGAAACATCCACATCAATGTTCGATGCGTTATAGAAGTTCTTCAGCGGTGCAGTTTTCCCATAGTTGTGGTGGAAGTCTCTATAATTCAACAACCCTAATAACTGCCGCCCACTGCGTCAATAGACGCATAGCTTCCAATTTAATGGTGGTCTGTGGTACTAATAATCGCCGTGGTTCTGATGGTTCAATTTCGCCAGTGAAGGAAATTGCCATGCACCCAAATTACAATGCATCAAATACTGATAATGATGTTGCCATACTTTTTTTGACAGTCGAAATGCCCATAAATAATGTAACCATTGGAACTATAAAATTGGCCACCAAGAAACCAGCAAGTGGCGCAAGGGCTATTGTTACCGGTTGGGGTGGTTTAACGGAAGGCGGTGGATCACCTGAGTTGTTACAGGAAGTTGAAGTGCCAATTGTCAGCAATGAATTTTGTGAAAAGGCATATGCTGTTATTGGCGATGATGTTACGGATAGCATGTTATGCGCTGGTACTCCAACTGGTGGCAAAGATGCCTGTCAGGGTGATTCCGGTGGTCCTCTGGTTGTCAATTCGGAATTAGCAGGTATTGTTTCATGGGGTGAGGGTTGTGCGCGACCCGATTTTCCAGGTGTCTATTCGGATGTATCGGTTTTGAGTGGTTGGATTGAAGACAAAATTTTTGGTATTGAGACGCCGACATCAACGACTACTACAGAATCAACACCAACAACACCTACAACACCAACAACACCAACAACACCTACAACACCAACAACACCAACAACAACACCTACAACACCTACAACACCAACAACACCTACAACACCAACAACACCAACAACTCCAACAACACCAACAACAACAACACCAACAACACCTACAACACCAACAACACCTACAACACCAACAACACCAACAACACCAACAACAACAACACCAACAACACCTACAACACCAACAACAACAACACCAACATCGACACCACCAGTTGATGAGCCTATTATTGATTTTTATTGATATTTGCAATGTATAATTAATATAAAAACAGAAAATACCTTTGAGTAAAACTCTATTCTAAACCAGTGAGTGACATAACGTGAGGATTTCAGCAGGTTGTTCAACATGAACATACTCTTTAAGCAAAAAACTTGTTCCAACGAAAATTAAAATAAAAACTTTATTGCAGAATTATAAAATACAAAAGGTATGTTTTTCTTTTTGTTCGTACCGTACGAGAATTGAACTCATGAACCAAAAAACATCAGAAATTGCCATGCCACTAGATATGCCAAGAAGGTCACAGTTACAAAAAAGACAAAAACTGAAGATGGGACTGTATTTGGAGTCAATCACTGATGAAAAGTCTGTTTGAATTAAAATCCTTCCTAGCTGAACGTTTTCGCCAGATATTGCATTTTTAGAAATTTTTGTTTTTACTTGGGTGAAATTCCTTTCGAAGCATGAATTTAATCCATACGGATTCACAGTAGGAGATTTGATAGATCTAGCTGGAATTAATTCAAATTTTAAAGTAGTGATTTGCCCAATTTTTTCAGGTCCATAAAGTGAGTTATGCAGGTGTGACGAATTTTAATGTTTTTGATTTTGAACAGTTATTTCGAGCTGTCTGAGAAATTTCCACTTTTTTTCAGCCAGACGAATCCGCGGGAAGAGCTAGCGATGAAATCTTTTAACGCAGGAATTTCGAGCTAGTTTCAAGCTAATTCGAGCTCATCAAAAACGAAAAGTTTTTTTCCGGAAAACCCCAAACTTTCCCGGAAAATCCCAAAAACCTTTTTTTACGGCGGTGCCATGACATAATCCCTATTTCGTAAATGGGTGTTTTTTACCCATTTATTCGGACATAGTTACCAATTTCGTAAAACGTTTGTTTTCTTTCGACCCATAACAAAATAAGGCGTTTGGAATTATCGTTATGGGGATTGTTTTTTCTTTCGTTTATGTCCGAAAGAAAAAAACGTGCCATCAAATGTGAACTTTGCCATTTAAGCACTTGTTTGACTTCAAATTTAAAATAGACCAAGTCAATTTAAATACAATTTTTGGTAGTTTTTAAAGTTATAAGTTCTGTAAGTATATTATAAACATATTTTGCTTTGCTCTGCTTCAGTGTTATAAGAAAAAAGTGAAGTTATATTGAACACATTTAAAATACCGATTTACTTCCTATTATAGCACAACATTGCTCACGTAGAGACATTTATTTGTACAAATTTTCAGGCCGATATCTCTATTCGTTATCTCCACACATATACAATATGGTTCACTTTGTATTAGAATTTTCCTTAACTATGAATAGCTAACGCAACATAGAAGTCATAGGAGTACTGTTTTTAAATTTTCTAACTAAATGTGTAAAATCTCCCACTCTGCGGCCTCACGAAACTCAAAAAAATGATACATAACTTAGATATTTCGTAGCCGATTTTCATGTTGTCAGCTATTTTGTAAAGGAAGTGAACCAGAGGCTATTAGCACAAAGTTTGCTCCTATTTGGTTAATTAAAAAAAAAACGCTCCATTGCCCACTTTTCTGATCTTCTAAAATATTTTTTGTGTAAAGAAGATAAAACTACCTTTAACGCAAATTCAATAACAAGATTCTATCTTCATCAGTTTAGGAAAAAAAAATATAACTCCGAAACTGTTAAAGTTACCATATTTGTGTATTTTTTTCCACAAAAAATATGTCAGAATATCTCTATTACGGAATTGAGCAGAAAAAACCCTTGTTTCCTGGAACTTAAGTAATTTGAAAAACAGCAATATCATCGTTTTTTGCACTTTAAGTTAAAGATACCTCGAAATTCTAACGAGGTAGAGGGATTCTGTGGCCAGTTTTGGAATCAGCACAACAAACTCAATTGGAATCGTTTTTTTAAACTAGGACAAAATTCACGTTCCAGGTCTGTACACACATCCAGCATTCCAGTATATTATCGAAATGTTTTTTTGTTCATAATATTTGTATGGTGTGAAGTTTGCTAAAATTGTTCCGTTTGGTTCATATTTCTTGTATGTCATGTAATCAGATCGGACGCTAAAGCAGTACTAAGTAGAGCTGTCGGATCACGTGAATTCGTACTACACGTGATCACGTGAATTCACGAACAGGGGTACGAAATAACGTACCCCCAAATCACGTGAATTTGAGGTTCGCAAAGGTACGTGAATTTGGTAAAGTTCGTACCTTTGATACGAACTTCGTACCTCGTACCTCGTACTTTGTACTTTTCGTACCTCGCGCTTCGTACTTTTCGTACCTCGTACTTTTCGTACCTTATTTGAGATAGAACGGATATGCCACGCCCACTATTTAACGATTGATCGAAAAAAAATTTAACACGTTATATCTCGAAAACTATGAACGCTATTTCCATGAAATTTAGTAGGTAGGTGCTGCACATAATTAGCATCCGCTGACCAAAAAGTGGGCGTGATCGGACAATGCCACGCCTACTTTTTAACGCTTCAAAGAATCGGCACTTTAAAACAATATATCTCCTAAAATATACGAGCTATTTCGATGAAATTTGATAGGTAGGTGCTCCACATAATTATCGTCCATTGACCAATAAGTGGGCGTGCCGATTCTTTAAATCGTTAAAAAGTAGGTGTGGCATTGTCCGATCACGCCCACTTATTGGTCAGCGGACGATAATTATGTGAAGCACCTACCTATTAAATTTCATGGAAATAGCGTTCATAGTTTTCGAGATATAACGTGTTAAATTTTTTTTCGATCAATCGTTAAATAGTGGGCGTGGCATATCCGTTCTATCTCAAATAAGGTACGAAAAGTACGAAATACGAGGTACGAAAAGTACGAGGTACGAATAGTACGAAGTTCGTATCAAAAGTACGAACTTTACCAAATTCACGTACCTGTGCGAACCTCAAAGTCACGTGAATTGGAGGTACGTGATTTCGTTCCTTTAAAGTACGAAGTTCGTACTCACGTGATCATGTGAGTACGAACGTTCGTGCAGAAACAGACAGTAGTACTAAGTCGAAAGCAGCAAACATGCTGACAGCTTTGCTTCTCACTGTATGTCCTCGAACCAGATACAATATATTTTTACCGTTTCAAGTCTGGTTTACCAGCTAGCGGCTTTTTAGAATTTGATTCAAAGTAACGCATTCCTGCCGATTAGTCAAATTTTCAAAGTCCTTTAGCTCGTTTACCAGACTTTATATTTTAAAAATATTTTAAGTATATTCCGGTCTGGGTATAGGTATAACATAAGCAAAATATTACTAAAATCGGTAATATCAAAATTTTTTATCTCGATCTTCACGGAAAAATTCCTAACTTACATAATTTCCCGGAAAAATTGGGAAAACCCATTTTGATATGTTATTCAAGGTCAGGTCAGCTCCTGTTATGTTAGGCATGGAATGGCTGAATTGTGGGAATTTTCAATTTTTGAATCAGTATAGTGAATAAGCGAGTACTCTGAATGTAGGGTATAAAACATATTTAAACTAAATAAATAGTCACACATCATTATATCTTATCGGATACAGAAAAGTTTATTAATTTGAGTCATAACGGTTTTTATCATACTATCAATAACACTAACGACGTAGCATGTCTTGGTCAAAAATTGACCATAAACTTTTGACCACAAACACTTTTTTTTCTAAATTACTTTGTTATGAACATTGTTCGAAAAATAAAATAAGTCGGACATATCACGAGTGCTTGCTACGTAAACTGCTTCCATACGCTAAGAAAAGTTGCTTCAAAGGAACAAACGAGTAATATAGTATATTCTCAGCATGCCATTGAGCTCAACTGTTAAACTGTCAGTACTAATTGCACTCTAATTTCTATGGGGAATTATCATCTACTATGTAACTGATTTCTTCATCTATTTCTTCACCGCAGACTTATGAGGTGATTTACGGCAGTTTTGAGACTTATATAGCTCTAGATCTCGGCGTAAGTCACGTGATTTATCACAAAAAAAAAATTTTTTTTCTGAGAAGATTTATTTTAAATCTGCGCATAAATCTAAGAAAGGACTACCGATTTTCTCTATTTTCTCTATTTTGCCACTCCTTAACTTTGATTATTGGCATTAAATGTCATCAAAAATAAAGCAAATGAAATATATGTAAATATTAAGAAGAAAAGGAAAAACAACTTTCATTATTCCGCTTACGACATTTACTGTTAAAAGCAAATTTGTTTTGGCCGGTGGAAATGGGTAAGATTTAACGATGAGATTAATAGATGTCGATGTATGAGTGCCATACGAGTTAACACAGAGAAATCTCATGGATCGAATTTCTTTCTGTGAATCGCAACAGAATCGAGCCATTTTTGAAGCGGATGATAACTGGTGATAAAAAATTGATCACTTACGACAACATCAAGTGAAAATGGTCGTGGTCAAATGGCAATCAGCCGGCGCAAACGGTGTCTAAGCCAATATTGACTGCCAGGAAGGTTGTACTCTGTGTTTGGTGGGATTGCTAGGGCATCATATACTATGAGCTACTCCCCTACGGCCAAACTCTTAATTCGATCATGTCTCTCCACAATTAGACCGTCTAAAGGAAGCAATCGCTCAAAAGCGGCCGGCTTTGAGCAATTTCTAGAGGAGTTGTCTTTCATCAGGATAACGCCACGCCACACACGTTGTTAGTTACTCGTCAGAAGCTCCGAGAGTTCGGTTGGGAGGTTCTTATGCATCCACCACAGAGTCCGGACATAGCACCAAGTGCCTACTACCTGTTTCTGTCTATGGCGAACGAATTTGCTGGTAAAAAATTCGCTTCAAGAGAGGTTTGCGAAAATCAGTTGCTACAGTTTTTTGATCATAAGGACTAGAGTTTCTATAAGAGAGGTATAACGAAGTAATATTTGAAATGGCAGAAAGTTACCGAACAAAATGGCTCATATTTGACTTAGATCGGATCATTCTATATATACTAAATAAACCCTTCAATTTCATACAAAAATAATGGATTTCTTTTAACTACACCATATATTACTACGCGAGACAAAAACTTTTCTTCCCTTTTTTTATATGTTAGAAATGGAGCACGACTTTGAATTATACACCATTAAATAGGTATTTGTGTGTAAATGTGCACAAAGTTAAAATTATTGTAATATTTTGCCATTAAGCCAGGTAAAATTAAATGCAAATTTTTTGATATTAACAATTACAAAATACAGCACAAAGAGAGAGACAAAAAGCTGACTGACTTCATGTTTTTTGTTTTCTTTTCACATTTGCCATTGTACCAGGGATGATAAATGAAGTGCATAAGGCTCACTTTACCGGTGTGACGAATTTTGATGTTTTTTGGTTGGGAATTTCGAACTATTTTCGAGCTTTTCAACAGTAACTGCGAGCTGTCTGGGAAATTTTCCATTTTCCGGAAAAGTGGAAAAATTGTTCTGCATGGCTTAATTTATTTTTTCAGCCAGACGAATCCGCGGGAATAGTTAGCGATGAAATCTTTTTGAGCTAAAAGCATTTTCCGGAAAACTCCCAATTTTCCCGGAAAAACCCAAAAAACTTTTTAAGGGCTTGCTTTATTTTTTCATTTGACACACGAATTTTGAGCTAGTTTCGAGTTCATAAAAAACGTAAAGTGTTTTCCGGAAAACCCCAAACTTTTCGCCTAGCTGAAAAAATAAAATAAGCCTAGCAGAATAATTTTTCCGCTTTTTCGGAAAATAGAAAATTTCCCAGACAGCTCGAAATTACTTTCGAAAGCTCGAAAATTCCCAACCAAAAATATCGAAATTCGTCACACCTGTATTGCTCATTTTATGGACCTTGATAAATGAGCTTTTCTGTTTTGTACCAAACAGCAAAAAAAGTACTAAAACTGTCCAAAAAGTACCAAAATTATTTAATACATTTGTGGTCATATTTTGACCATTGGGCGATTCTAGTTCCAATTAATATACATATATTTTACATGCGCACTGTATGAATCGATTACACAGTCCTGCGATGAAAAAAAGTATGAAATCAGAGTAGGTGATTTTAATAGATTTTTGCTCGCTAAATCCGAATATGACCTCCGATTTGCTCCATAACGTCTGAGATCTGAGTTATCCTTGATTTAAAGTGCAGAAAACGTTATTTTCAAACATATGGCGAGCATCCTTAAAGAAGTATAGTTCACTTTTGACAGCGGCAATAAATAGCCCTGAGCTTCCCCTTTAAAGTGAACTTTTAACTTTTCCAATTGAATCATTAGTTTACGTGATATCATCCGTTGAAGTAAAGGTATATAAATGTAATATAGTCCTTTACAGGGATTAGCGATACCTTTACTTCTATCGATAATTTCTCGAAAACTAATGATTCAATTGGAAAAGTTAAAAGAGAAAGTTCTGGGCTATTTAATGCCGCTGTCAAAAGTGAACTATACTTCTTTCAGGATGTACGCCGTATGTCTGAAAATAGCGTTTCTTGCACTTAAAATCAAGGATAACTCGGATCTCAGACGTGGTGGAGCAAATCGGTGGTTATATACGGATTCAAGGATCAGAAATCTAAAAAAAATCGTCTACTCTCATTTCATACTTTTTTAACTTTTTCAAAAATGCAGGACTGTGTTATCATTCACTTAAATACATATAAAACTGACTTCGTTTATTAAAAAAAAATTTTTTACCTCTTACAGAATTTAAAGTTACTTCAGCAGCAGATACCCATAATATTCCTCATCAAACTATACTTTTGAACTTTTCCAATCGGAATTTTACTTTTCGAGTTATCAACACTTGAAATAAGTAAATTAAAAATTAATACCTTGTAAGATTAACACCACCGAAAGTTCCAATATATTTCTTACACTATTTTTCAAGTAATTATTTATGTACTACATATTATATCCATTTATAAGACCAATAAAGAATGTATGATATCAACGATATCAACGATATCAACAATATCAATGATATAATGGACAGTATGATATCCCCGAAAATTTCCTATAACTTCACAATCACAATTCATTAACTTGTTACGCGATGTTGACACGATTTTTTTATCTGATCGCCTGCGTGGCTTTTGTTACGAGAGCAGCTTTACATCCCGAGGATACTTTGAAGGATCCACGTATTGTAGGCGGCAAAACGGTTGATATTGCAAAAGCTCCATACATAGTCAGCTTACGTTATAAACCCATCGCTTGTCCAGAATGCCCCTTTGTGCATTATTGCGGTGGCAGTATCTACGATGAGGTGACAATTATAACAGCCGCACATTGCACTATTGGACTGGAAGCAAAGCAATTTCAAGTTGCAGCTGGAACCAATTATCGGCAAGGATCTGATGGTGTAATTGTTCCGGTAAAAGAGATCATTATGCATGAACGTTATAATCCTGATAATTTCGATAATGATATTGCAATACTGATATTAAGTAGTCCATTGCCTTTGAATAATTTTACTATAAGTACAGTAGAATTAGGCGAAGAAAATCCTAGGGGCGGCGCCACAGCAGTAATTTCTGGTTGGGGTGCACTCGAATGGGGGGAAGATGCACCGCCAGTTTTGCAAATGGTTAATGCACCAGTGGTTGATAATGAAGTGTGTAAGAGTGATTATGGTAATAATCAAATAACTGAGTCGATGCTGTGCGCTGGTCTACGTGGTATTGGTGGTAAAGATGCTTGTCAAGGCGATAATGGTGGTCCGCTGATAGTCAATGGTAGATTAGCAGGCGTCTTTTCTTGGAGCTATGGATGTGGTGATCCTTCATTTCCAGGTGTATATGCGAAGGTATCATATTTGCGTACGTGGATTTTGGAAAAAACTGCATTGCAGAAAAAGTTAAAGTGATGATATTGTGATCTTTCGATTGAATATACGAATGTCAAAAGTATGCGTATTATAAAAAAATAAGAAATAAAACGATAACATTATTTAATTACTGCTTCAAATTTTTTATTTATTTGTTTTTATCAGACCTTGAAACAAATTTTATTTAAGTTAAGTAAGGCTTAAAACTTGTAAACCATCCACTATCTTCTCTTCTTATACGAACTTATTTCTGTGCCAAATATTTTTTTCGAAAACGGCTAAAGCGATTTTAATGAAACTTGGAATGGTGTTAGATATTAACATACAATGAAGAATGAGCTTATTTTGAACTTTGTGAATGCTCACCAGGGGGCGTAGCACTGCCCTAAATTTTAAATTTGATTTAGTCATAACTTGCAAACCATGCAAGGTATTTGGATGAAATTTGGTGTGCGGGTACGGCTTTGTAATACCTTGTGACAGACAAAAGTGGGCGGGATCAATGAAGTGCCACGCCCACTTTTACCCCTTAAAAATTTTGATTCGATATTACTCGAAAACGACTCCGACAATTCTAATAAAAAATTTAGGAGATGTTACCTCTGCAAACAAGGATTAAAAAGAAAACTAAGAAAGAAAACATTCTGAAATTAACTGTGTGAAGCCTAATTGCTATAGGGCATCTCTATTCTGAAAGTGGGTGAAACACCGCCGTTGCGCGTGGAACCTCCCATACAAGCAAAATACTTGAAATGCTATTTCTCGCAAATGTTACAAGATATTTTAATGAAATTTGGTATGTAGGTACTGCTTATCAATGCTTTGTAATAAACGAAAAGTGGGCGGTATAGACGAAGTACCACGCCCCCTTTTTAACCATTGAAAATTTTGATTCAATATTACTCGAAAACGACTCGAACAATTTTAATGAAAATTTAGGAGATGTTACCTCTGCAAACAGGGACTATTTCGT
This sequence comes from Calliopum simillimum, assembly GCA_951812925.1. Classification (NCBI taxonomy): domain Eukaryota; kingdom Metazoa; phylum Arthropoda; class Insecta; order Diptera; family Lauxaniidae; genus Calliopum; species Calliopum simillimum. The sequence continues at coordinate 48,029 of CATOTO010000313.1, read as the reverse complement.
TATATTGGAAAAACTTGTTGAAGGGTGAAGCACCGCCCACAAAAGTATAATACACTATATAAAGCAAACCACCATAGCAATCTTTTTGAATTTAACTGTAGAGAGTTTACTTGCTATTAGGCACCTACGAACTGAAAGTAGGCTAAATATCGCCTGTGGGAGTGGAACCTCCCATACAAGTAAAACACATTAAATGCCATTTCTCGCAAGTGGTACAACATATTTCGATGAAATTTGGTATGAGGATCTGGATGAGTATCTAAAGCATAACGGAAGTGGGCTTCGTTCAATAATTGCCACGCCCACTTTTTATCAAATTAAAAAATTTTGTTAATAACTCAGGCACAAAAAAATGGAGTCTTATGAATTATTTGACGCTAAATCCGTCTTCATCAGCAGAACTGTCATTATACCTGCAGGATTTTCAAATATCCTTGCTTGATGTTAAAGAAAACGCTGTGTTCAGTATTACAGTAACGCTACAAGAAAAAGTGAAATTCGATTTTATTAATGGCCTCTTCCTTATCATAATTCCATTTCGGATTTTTCCAATAGGACTTTTATTCTCCAACTTATGATCCTTTGAAAATAGGATATTTCAGCCCCCATACAAAAGACGAAATATTTTGGGTGCGTGGCATATCCCATTTATTTGTTTTAGTTCATTCTATTTCACCAAATAAAATTTTGAGTTTTTAATACCATTCAATACTTTCCGAGTTTTTTCTTATTATTATTCTCATCGGTTTATTTATCATTTTAAAAGCCTGACCATTGGAGGTGAAAACTTACGAGTATCATAACAAAAAATAGCTATGAATAAAAACATCGACTAAAATAATAAGAGCAGATTAATGACCGAGCTGGGATCGGTCTCCAAGTACTATATATTAATACGCAATACAAAAGTTTGTCCTACCTTTTTACTAAGTTAGAAATGGAGCACGACTTTAAATTATACACTATCAGAAACGTATTTGTGTGTAAATGTGCACAAAGTTAAAACTATTTTAATATTTTGCCACTAAGCCAGGTAAAATTAAATGCAAACTTTTCAATATTAACAACGACAAAATACGCGGTCACACAGAGCTGAAAAGAGGATACAGAACGGAGAGAAAGACTAAATGCTGACTGACTTCATGTTTTTTGTTTTCTTTTCGTTTCACATTTGTCATTGTACCAGGGACGATAAGTTAGCTTTTCTATTTTGTACCATATAGCAAAAAAAAAGTATTAAAACTGATCAAAAAGTACCAAAATTATTTAATATATTTGTGGTCAAATTTTGATCATTCTAGTTTAGATAAATGTTTCAAAAAACAAAAGTTTTGGTATGAAACTTTAAAAATAAAAAAGTCACAAAAAACTTTCATAAAATACTTTTATTTTTAAAAATTTTTATAAATTTTTATCCTAAAAAATTTTTCGATAAAAAATTTTTCGGCTCAAAACGGTCACTTCGAGGGGTTGGAAACACTTCTTTCTGGTCTTGTTCAAAATTTATTTTCAACATATCCTCATCGGTTATATGTATTCTCCTTTAACTCCTAGGAGGAGCATAGGGCCAATAAAATTTTGACGAACCATATAGGTTCCGATTATAGGAGAATCATTCCTAATTATGCATGTTTTTTGCACCTCCAAATCCGATGTGCACGCTGCCGAGGCAGGTGGATTAACCACACTCTGGTGGGTATTACTTGAAGAGTTGTTTTCCATCGTTTTTTGATCCATGTTTCATTAGTTTAATCTTCTCTGCAACGCCCCACGCAGTAAGTTATAATCTTAAGGCTGGATCCGGCAAGCGCTACAAATGTAGTGGCCAAATTCACTTTTACGTACAGCCGCTCAATCTGGAACAGACGCTGACCTGGGAGCCGCCCACTCTGGGTCAGACGCTTTAGAATTTCGACAAGATGCTAATTTTAAGGCGTCATCGACTCGCCTTGTCAGAGCCAGCTACGGGCAACGCCTTGATTTTAAAACCGACTTATGTTAAGAGATTCTGGTTCTGATGTCGGGTCTTCCAACTGGGTTACTCAGTTCTGTAATTATAACATTATAACAAAGTGTTTTAAACGATCCCACGCCTTCCAAGAAATCCGGACAGTATATAGAAATTGCTTAAACTGATGGTTATCGGAGGTAATATCTTCCAAGATTTGATCAAAATCGTTAGCCAGCAATATTGAATCAAATTTCTCAATTGTAAAAAAGTGGCCGTGGCGTTATTTAAATATTGCTAAATTTTTGGCCAGTGATAGCAATGATTAAAATTCGCTTTCCAAACTCCATCAAAATATCCTTTTTAGGAGGTAAAGGGTTTTTGAATAAGAGCGCTATTAAAGTTTTTTTAAATAAAACAAAAACGGTTTTGGATATCAATAAAATCCTTTATTCCTGTGAAAGTACATTCGATGCCATTATGTATGGAACTCCATTTCTTTTGCATGGCCACCACGGGCACGCTTGCATAAGTCCAGACGCTGAACGCAATTTTCGACAGTTTTCAAGCATAATTCGGCCGATACTGCTGCAATTTCACTATCGATATTCGTACGAAGTTCGACAATCGTCGCTGGCTTGTTGGCATAGACCATTGACTTGACGTAGCCCCACAGGAAATAGTCTAACGGAGTCAAATCGCACGACCGTTCACCAAACTTGGTTTTGCAAAAAATTGATTGTGACATTCGCTGTGTGGCTTGTAGCGACGTCCTGTTGAAACCACATATTGTTCAAGTCCATATCATCCAATTCGGTCCAAAAATATTCGATTATCATTGAACGGTAGCGATTCCCATTCACAGTAACGTGCCGGTCTTGATCATCACGGAAGAAGTACGGCCCAATGACGCCGCCGGCCCATACACCGCACCAAACCGTAATATTTTCGGGATGCAATGGTGTTTCATGGAGTACGTGCGGATTGCTGCCTGACCAATAACGCATATTTTGCTTATTGACGAAGCCATTCAGCCAGAAATGAGCCTCATCGCTGAAGTTGACGTAGCTCTCTTAAAGTTAAGGCCACTCACTCCGAATTTCGGTAGTAAATTTTAATAATTTCTACTCGTTGGCTCGTATATCTTTCTATGATGAAATAGCAAACCTTACTGAAGAGAAATGTCAAGAGAGCGGGAAAAAATATGGCGTCGTTTGCTGTCCCTATCGGTCTACTTTTGTAGCGTCCCTATTGAAAAACCCTTTACAAAGCCCACTTGAGATATTTCCAGCAATTGAAGCTGGATTTCTCAATATGAGGCAAACCGATTTTTTTTCACTTCAAACTTCAGACGAAGAATTTTTTTTTTTTTGCTATTTTAGAGTCCGAATTCCACTTTCTTTAGAATCGACCATTTATACCATTTTATACTTGTCTTGTTTAAGTGTCACAAAAGAAAAGACAAAGTGAACGTATACTTAGTGTAGGGTATGGTATAAAGCACAGACGAAATAAATAATCACATATCATTATATCTTATCAAATGACGGAAAGTCCATTTTAAGGGTCATAATAACAATCTTTATGTTTTTATCAGTATTATATCAATGCCGCTATTATGTTATGCCATGGTTAAATATTGACCATAAACCTGTGAAAAGATATTTTTTTTTTGTCTGACAATTTGCCATTGAACATTGTTCGAAAAATGAAGTAATTGGAATGTATCCCAGTTGTTTGTTATATAATTTGTGTTCATAATTTTGTTCTTAAAAGCGGCGAAACTGGACAATAACCCATTCTCACTTGCCTGGTTAAGGCTATTTCGTTAGCTTACATCTAGTTAATACGCTTATTTTGGTTTGTTTAACCAAGGTAGTGGAAACAAGGCATGATTTTTTTTGAACCAATATAAATATTTTGGAGACTATCAACTAAGTAGCTAAATGTACTTTTATTTCTATGATTCTCAGAGATTTTTTGACTTTGATGACTGTATCATTTTAGAGCATGACTAGGTGCTCCCTAGTTTTAAGGAGCCATAAAAAAAACAATTTTGGTAAGTCTCGTTTACTGGACCTAACCATTATTGAACATAAAAACAAAACTTTGTTAAATTTACACTCACCGAAATTTCAATGTATTTTGTACACTATGATTTATTGTAAAATAATTACAGTGCAATTAAAATCTGATTATAACAGCTAATAAAGACTTCAAGATATCAAAGATATAATGGGCAGTATGTACAAGTATTATCGAAAATTTCCTATTACTTCGCAATCACAATTCGTTAACTTGTCGCGCAATGTTGACACGATTTTTCTATCTGATCGCCTGTGTGGCTTTTGTCACCGGAGCTGCTTTACATCACGAGGAGACTTTGAAGGATGAGGAAATAAAAGGCCCACGTATTGTAGGCGGCAAAACGATTGATATTGCAAAAGCTCCGTATATAGTCAGCTTACGTTACAAAGGCATCACATGTCCGGAATGTGAATATCGTCATCGTTGCGGTGCCAGTATTATTGCTCCGGACAAAGTTATGACAGCCGCACATTGCATTATTGCAACAGTGGCAAGTCAATTTCAAGTTGTAGCCGGCACAAATTATCGTCAAGGTACTGATGGTATCATCGTTCCCGTAAAAGAGATCATCATGCATGAACGTTATAATCCAGCTAATTACGATAATGATATTGCAATTTTGATATTAAGCAGTCCATTGCCGATTAATAATTTTACTATAAGTACAGTGGAGTTGGGCGAAGAAGATCCTAGGGATGGCGCAACAACAGTAATCTCTGGTTGGGGTACTCTCGAGTCTGGCGGTAGTGCACCGGAAGTTTTACAAGCGGTTAATGCGCCAGTGGTTGGTAATGAAGTGTGTGATAGTGATTATGGTGGTGATCGAATAACCGCTGGGATGCTGTGCGCTGGTCTACGTGGTATTGGCGGTAAAGATGCTTGTCAAGGTGATTCTGGTGGTCCATTACTAGTGAATGGTAGGCTAGCTGGTGTCGTTTCCTGGGGCAGAGGATGTGCTAATCCATCATATCCAGGTGTATATGCGAAGGTATGGTATTTCCGCACGTGGATTTGGGAAAAAATTGGCTTGTAAAAAAAATTTTAAGTATAATTACTAGAAAGTGTAAATATTGTAATAAAATGAAGTAACTTTAAACTTGTTTTCGAATATTTATTTTTGTGTGAGTAGCTGGAATCATAAGGCTCCACTGAAAAATGTTTGAAACCATTTGGATATATTATATGGCAAGTATTCGTGGAAATGTATTTCAAATTTCTGTGCTTTGTTTTCCAAACGCAATTATCACTTATTGAACCTTACAAACGAATGTAAGAGCTATGGGACGAAAAGTCTTGCAGACTCAAAGGATTTTTCTCATCCAAATTTAGACAGGCCATTTCGCAAATGCATATTTTTTTTCGATATTCGGCAGAAACACGGAAAATAAATGCTATCAGTAAAACAATTTGGGCGTGATAATATATTTTCCAAACGCGAATATCACTTATTGAATCTTAGAACGAATATATGGGGAAAATTTTTTACTGACTCGAAGGATTTTTTTCGTCCAATTATGGACAGGGTATGTTCTTTTAGTAACAACACAATATTCGGCAAAAACATGGAAAATATATACTATCACAAGTAAAATTAGCGTCTGCGAAATGTCACTTTCCAAACGCGAATGTCACTTATTGAACCTTAGATTCAATATAAAGGGCTATGCGGAAAATTTCTCGCTGACTCCAAGGATTTTTAACGTCGAGCTCTGTTGGTAACAAAAATCATCAGAGAAATTTTTTTTCATATTTTCCTTGAGTTAAAAAATTTAGTATGTATAAGTGGAAATATTTTACGCCCCGCGCTAACTTAAAATTTTTCGGTCACCGCGAAGCCGGTGTTGGATTTTTGGGAGTTTTAAATCCTGAACTGCGGCTGCAGGCCTCCCACTTACCCCTACTCTTATGTAAAACTACTGTGGCTAGCAAAATAGTATTGGATATATTATAGACTGATTCGCGGCTGAAGGCCGCCGCGGAATCGGTATTGGAGTTTTTGGGAGTTGTAAATCCTGAGCTGCGGTTGTTGTCAATAACAAAATATCGTTATGGGGACTATGTCCGTTTTTTTCTGGGGATTATGTCCGAAACACCGAATTATTGGCGGACATAATCCCCATTTCGTGAATGGGGATTATGTCCATGGGGACTATGTCACGGCACCTAACTTAAAGATGGTCTAAACAAATTTTAATTTGATAAGCTCTACAGAAAGCCAAAAGGACATATTAAGTTTGTAAATAAGAATTTAATAGTAAAGGGTGATCCAATATGAAGTCCATTTTTTCAACTGGGTTGTTTTGACAGCTGTTATGTGTCAAATGGCTTGTCCATATGACGTTTGTGCTATGTATTCAATATGACTCAATCTTGAATAGACCTACTCCTGTACAACGTTTATTATTTGTGGAAACTTACTATCAAAATCAGTCATCAGTTAGAGAATGTTATGTGGTTCTTCAACATCATTTTGGTCGTTATGAGCGTACTATTCGTAACACCATCACCAGATTTCGAAGCAGTTTTACACTAGTGAACAATCATCATTCAACCAGAGTGCATAGAGCCCGTAATTTAGAGAATATTGCTGCAGTAGCAGAGAGTGTTCGAGAAAACCGTGAACCTTCCATTCTTCGCCGATCTCTGACTTTAGACATCTCCTATGGACCATTGTGGCGTATCTTGAGGCGTGATCTTGGTCTGAAGGCCTATAAAATACAGCTCGTACAAGAATTGAAGCCGGCTAATCTTGGTGTACGTCTTAATTTCAGTTTATTGGCCCTTCAACAACTTCAAATTGATCCATTATCTTAACGAAAAATTGTGTTTAGCGACAAAGTTCATTTCTAGTTGAACGGCTACGTTAACAAGCAAACTTGCCGGCCCAAATACGGAACAACCAGAAGCAATCCAATGTATGCCGGTGTACTGTTTGGTGTGGTTTGATGGCAGGAAGCATCATCGGACCGTAGTTCTTCAAAAATACGAATAGAGTCCGTGCTACGGTCAATGGTGCTCGCTACAGAGCAATGATCAATGATTTTTTCTTGCTTAAATTCAGGATATTAGAGTAGCTTACCTCTGGTTTCAACTAGATGTCGCAACATGCTATACAGCTGGAGAAACAATCGCTTTATTGAGGGAAACGTTCGATGAAAACATCATCTCACGAAATGCTACTGTTAATTGGCCAACAAGATCATGTGATTTGACGCCATTGGATTACTTTCTTTGGGGATATGTTAAATCATATGATTATGTCGGCAAACACGAAACTATTGACTTTTTAGAAACCATCATAACTTGTGTTATTCAAGGAATACCGACCGATATGCTCGAAAGAGTGGTCGAAAATTGGACCCACAGAACGAACCATCTAAGAGCTAGTCTCGGTCATAAATTTGAACGAAATAATTTTTAAGCATTGAGTTGTAGAAACCGAACTATCATTCCAAATACAGATTAGCATTATTTAGAAAAGCTTTTATTGGATCACCTTTTATATTTGGCATAAACACGGGAAATTATCGCGATCGGAAGAAAAATTCGCATGTGCGAATATTGTGGATTAAGCGTAGTTAAACACTTTTTTGATTCGAAACAGTATTATTTAGATATATAGTTGTAAATATTGAATGGATATTTTTGGTAAACTGAGCACATGATTATTTTGAGACAGAATGTCTTTTGATCGAGAAAAATTTTAAATAAAAAAAAATATCAAACTTTGTCAAACACTGGCAAAAACAATAATTAATGTATTTCGCACCGCTAAACATCATTGTAAAACATTTACGATGCAATTAACTTTAAAAAGCGATAAAACGAGTCCGATATCAATGATATTATGGGCGGTATTAGTATCCCCGAAAATTTTCAATTACTTTACAATCATAATTCAATTAGTAGGTACGTGTCGCACGATGTTGACACAATTGTGCTATCTGTTGGTCTGCGTGACTTTTGTCACATCAGCAACTTTCCATCACAAGGATATATTGAAGGAAGAGCAACAAGCAATAAGTCCATATATTATAGGTGGCAAAGAAGTACATATCAGCGCATGTCCACATATAGTTAGCTTACGTCGGAAGTCCATAACTTGTCCAGAATGCGCATATACTCATCATTGCGGTGCCAGTATCATTGCTGCGGACATAATTTTAACAGCCGCACATTGCATCATTGCAGCAGTACCTAGTCAATATCAAGTTGTAGCTGGCAGCAGTTTTAGTCAAGGCTCCGATGGTGTCATTGTCCCAGTAAAAGAGATCATTATGCATGAACGTTACAATACACAAACTCAAGATAATGATATTGCAATATTGATATTACGCATTCCATTGCCTTTAAATAATTATACCATAAATAAAGTGGAATTAGGCGATGAAAATCCTAGTGATGGCATTGCATCAACAATAAGTGGCTGGGGTGCTCTCTCGCCTGACCCTGTCGCTGAAGCTTCGGAAGTGCTACACTCGGTTAAAATACCAGTGGTCAGTAATGAATTGTGTGATAAAGCTTATGGTGGTAATCGTATAACCGATTCTATGCTGTGCGCTCGTTTTGCCGGTAAGGATACGTGCCAATATGATTCTGGTGGTCCATTGCTAGTCGATGGCAAATTGGCTGGTATCGTTTCTTGGGGCTATGGTTGTGCTAATCCTTTATATCCAGGTGTATATGCGAAAGTGTCACATTTACGTTCGTGGATTACGGAAATAGTTGCATTGCAAAAAAAGTTGAAAGCATAATTTTGGATCGATAGAAGGATCGTGTGATATTGCAATATATACTTAGCCAATTGTTTTTATAAATATATCAAAATAACTATATTGAGTCAAATATTTTCTATTGTTATTGATCATCTTTACATCTTTCAGGCGAAACCATAATACCGTTCTTAAAGATTTTCTGCGGCTTCTGTTCGATAAACTCGGACATGATCTTCTTGCAATCCTTTAGGGAATTAAATTTTATGCCATCAAAATAATTCTGCAATGAGCTTAACAAATGGTAATCCGAAGGTAGATGCATTAAAACTTCCCTGCCAAGCTCCCTCAGTTTTTGGGGGGTCGCCAAAAAAGTATGTGGTCTAGCGTTGTCGTGATAATAGACGACGCTTTTTCTTGCCAATTGTCGTCAGTACAGTTCCGAATAGATCATTTGGCCACACGGAAGCAGCTCGTAGTAGACAGGACCCTTGCAATCCTACCAAATACTAAGCAAATCCTTCCTTGGCGTCAGTTACGGTTTTGCGACAGTTAAGGCAGGCTCACCTTGTTTTGAACATGATCTTTTTTGCACATTATTATCATACATTATCCATTTCTCGTCACCAGACACTAATCTGTGAAAAAATGGCTCGAGATCATTTCGTTTCAGCGGATGCTACTGCTTATGTGTCGGTTTTCCTCCACTTTTTCAAGAATTTCGTCCACTTTTTCAGTGCATTTAGTTGCGTCTTTTACATAAAAATTTCCAGAGAGGAATCGATCATACAATTTTTCAACTGTCCTTTCCGATAAAGTACCTTCTCAATAATGTACACAAATTATTCTGTTAGCCTTCTTAGCCGTATAGTGCTTTTTGAAGAAAGAAAGTAAAATATAACGAATTTTTTCCGATTCTGTTCTTATTTTAGAGACTTTAAAACAGTTGAAGAATGAAGAAATGTCAATGGGTAAAAATTATTTATGATACTCAAAGATGTCAACTTCATTTATCAACAAAAAGTTGAAGGATCGGTACCTAGGTACCTACGGAGTAATCGTACTTTAAACTTACAGTACCTCGCCATTGAATTGTGAACACTGCAAAAATTTAGAACTTATTTCTTGTTTCGTTTAAGTTACTAGTAAACACTTTAATTTTTTTTTTTTTTAATTTAAATATTTTATTTAATATGTCTACTTTTATTAATAGGTGAAAACAAATCCAAAAATTTAATTTTTAGTAAGCCCGCCTTTATTTATAATAACATCCCTTATTCTACGGGGAATGCTGATAACACAATGACTGTTTAATTAGTTCAATATAAAATTATCATACTTCAATTTAGAAAAAGCGCGTTGGTACTTTCATTAGTACTATACAAGCAATAAAAAACAGTCAATAAACTAACTTCATAATTTATCTAGGGGAACCTGCCTATCTATCATTAAAATTCTCCTAATTTCGAGAGCCTGCATTGTATGTGGAAAACAAATCCGCCCTTGTAGGTTTTAATTGTAGCTAGCGTAGCATGTCTCAAAACCAGAGTGTGTTACCAACTAACAATTTGGCAATTTTTCACAACAGACGGCGCTAGTGAGCCTTATGAGTTATGCATAATGGCGATCCTGCACAGAGAGTTTACTCGTGGCCTATAGCACAATCGCTTAAGCACCGTGTTCTCTTTCATTAGAAAACCGGAGTCACGAGTTCGAGTACGGTTTCTGGCAAGATTTAACTAAAACTGATCTGATGAGGCTATATACATGTTTATATATGAAAATATATAAATATGTATGTGGAAGTAGCCGAAACATATGTAATCAATTTCCATGTTAACACTTGCTTTCGTCTGTTGTTGAAAAATTGCAAAAATGACTGTTTAATTAGTTCAATATAAAATTATCACAATTTTCTATTATTTTCTTCAAATCTTCATCATTTGTCCAAATATCTTGAATGTTTTGGAGAAGTGCTTGTAAGTTCGTGTTCTTGCGAGCATATACCTTTGATTTAAGGAGCGCCTAACAGTTTTCTATAGGGTTAAGGTCCGGCGAATTACCTGCCCAGGGTAAAATAGAAACTTTACTGTTATTAAGGAAGTTCGTGCTTTTTCTGGAAGTATGGCAAGAGGCTCCGTCTTGCATAAAGGTGTAGCCATTTGCAGGACAATGTAGGCTTTCAATATAAGGCAAGAGAACATTTTTAATAACGTTCATATATTGTTCGCTGTTCATTGTCCCTACTACAAAATATATTGGACCCGGACCTCCATCGCTTATACAGCTCCAAATCATTAGAAGGCGGATTCTTTACTTTTTTTTGGACACACTCTTCGAAGAACCGTTCATTTGGCTTCCGCCGCACAAATTTCACTGATTCGGTTACAGCTTCGAATAGACACTCGTCACTAAAAATAACCTATGAATATATGAAAAAATACATTATTGATATGCAACAAGTAAAAGTTAGAGAACTCAGATACATGAAGTATCATAACTACCCACTTTCTTCCAGTAGTCTACCAATGCTTGATTGACTCAAAAACTTTGAGTAAATTGTAAGTGTTCATAATTCAATGGCGGGGTACTGTAGCTATTTCAATATTCTGATCCTTATATATCTGTGGACTTTTGACAAAACAACCTAACTCGAGCTAAGACAATTCTGTAAAATTTTAGTTATAAAAAAGAAAATTAAATACGCTTCTTTTAGTATAAGCACTACAGCTCTATGGTTTACAGTTCCAGAGATATAAGGGTGTCCCATAACTCACGCCAGATTTGAAGTTAGCGCCATTCGTGCGATGATGTGTTGCCAACCAATAACCATAGCCAATCTTGGTCTTGGACTTGCAAAATTACCGAGACCAAGACTAACTTTGCTCATCACTGTATATGAGGTAAATGGATTGAATTCTAAATGCAGTATGGAAGCAATGGCATAAGGGCAATACCATCTTATTGCTGTTAGTAAAGGAGTATCATGCGTATCTTCTTCCTTTACATTTAGGTAGCGCTGGCAGTTTGAACCGTTGGGATGTTTTTTGTTTCTAAAGGACTTGGCATCGCATTATTAAATTTTAGCACTTCTTGTCTTAAGCGAACCCCAGTGAAATTTTCTGTAGAATATTTTGGAAACATGCTTTACCCTTATTATTACAGACAGGGGCGGATTAAGGTCATCTGCCGCCCTAGGCAGTTGCGATTTTGCCGCCTCAGACAGCAGCCTTGTTCTGTTATTGATTAATGAATTAACCTTGAAAATGCATGAACTTGTACATTTGGAAAATATGTACAATTCAAAAAGGTGAAAGTGATTAATTGGAAGAAATTAATTCAAATGCTTTCAATGTTTATTTACAGTTGCTTATACATGTTTTTGTAGCTCGCGTCACATGTCCTTACGTCGCGCGTTACGAAGCTCGAAGTCATTTATTATTTCATCGAACTCTATGTGACGCAAAACTTCTGCTTCTATAGTCAACAAGGCCAAAGAATTCAAGCGATTTTGTCCAATAGTTGATCTAAAATAATTTTTATCTCGTTTCAAACAAGAAAAAGATCTCTCACCGCTGCAGCTTGTGACAGCTATGGACAGAAAAATTCTGAAAGCAATGTCGACATTTGGAAAAACTGCGTCAAGATCTTTACTTCTGAAAAAATTTAAAGTTTCAATGGGTGTGACTGTTTTCGAATCCAGATCACATGCAAGATATGCTTTGAAATGAATCAATTCATCATCCAATGAAGTCTCCAAATCTTAACTAAATACTTCTTGTAAAATTTTGGCTTTTTCCCGGATGTCAGCATTATTTAAGTTTCTCAAATCAATCAAAACAGCAAATTTTTCGTAAACTTCTTCATATTTTCGGCACCTTTCCCGTAATTCAATCAAAAAATTGTCAAAGATGACATTGTATGTGTTGACTCTAAAGTCATCTTTCCCAAGCAATGTTACCTCCTCTGTTCTTGTTTCAAATGTCAACGATTTATGGAAAAAACCGTTGCCACATGTTTTTTTTTTGTGCAAAATGTCTACGAAATTGGGAAAAATATGGTTCCGGTAAATTAATCTTCACAGTATTTATTTTCGTAAAAATACTTATAAATACGCTATATTTTATCATACGGAAAGAAAAAAAAGAATATTCAACAATATGTTGGACTTGAAAACTTTTGGGTAAAAAGTTTTATAGTCTCGCACTCAAAAGTGGCATTTTGTCTAGTGTAAACGGTCGAAATTTGCCGCCCCTAAAAATTTGCCGCCCTAGGCAGCTGCCTATGTTGCCTATAAGGTAAATCCGCCACTGATTACAGAGTTTTGGAAACGTGGTCAAAAAGACCCATAAAAACAGAAGATAATGGGTAAAAATGTTCCACAAAAATGTTCCTTGTGCGATTTCAGTATCACTTTCGGAAAAAAAAGTTTTATCCAAAATCTCGGATAAGTGTGAGTCTAACGGAATGTTACGAAAAAAAGGACTTTTGGAAATTCAGCTTTAGTAAACTTTGTTCTATATTTATGAGCGGTAAAAAATTTTAAATTCTTTTACTTTACATTGCCATATGAGCCGTTTATTTTGAAAGTGGATTAAGTCCATTTCAAAAGTAATGCCATAATATGAATTAGCTGGCATTTTGTTCAGAACGAATAAAACTGAATTCTGTCTTTACAGAAAGTTTACCACATTGTGTGAAATTAATGTTGTTATGTTTAAAAAATAGTATCTTACGGCCCATAATGTGAATGACATTACTTTTGCCCTGAAATGGACTCAGGTCACTTTCAAAATAAACGGCTCACATATGCGGTCAAGACATTTGAAGATTTAACACTTTTAAGGACTTGATTTTTAATCCGTTTTGGTATAATTTGCCTTGATATTTTTTTTGGTTTTCTTATTGTAGTATCACATTCTTTACGGGATGGAGGAAATAAATGTAAGTAGTTCTCCAATTTGATTTTCTTACGCAATTGCTTTAGTGTCATCAGCTTTGTTGCGGCACTTGTTCCGCCATGATCATGAAAGAAACTGCAGTGACGCACTGGCTTAAATTGTGATAGTTCCATTTTTAATGCATCACGAAAAAATTTATCAATTTCACATGGCTTGATATCCAGTAACCTGTGATTTCGACACTCTCGGCAAATGTCTAGTTTCTTTTCCCAATTACGCCAATAATCGCCAAATGGAACATTCCTGCAGATGCAGCATTTGGCTTCATTGAAAACCGAACAAATGACCGCAACTTCTGGATAAATTTCACGACGTGAACCAAATGCCGAATTGATTTTGGGCTTGCCTATTTGCAGATGATACGGATAGCTATTGGCATTCGGACCTTGGATCGGTTGTTGGGTGGCTTCACTTTTGCCAAATGGCTTATACGCTTGTTTAATCGGCTTTGCTTTATATGGATCATACACTGTCAAATTGTGTATATTTGATTTTGTAATGTTCATGGCACGTGGTGTTTTAGATGCAAAACCAGAATGTCCTCTTTTCGATACACATTTTTTAGTCCATATCTGATGGGCGTTGTGATCGCTGGGTCCGGGAAATGATCGTTGTGGTACGACATGCGGAAGAACTGATAAATAGTCGCATGCAATACATCTGCCAAAGCCAATAATTCGTGGTTCTGGTGGATTCACAACATACTCAAAGCCTTCCATGTCTCGGGTTACGGTTTTTAACTGTTTTTTACTTACAAAGTGTATGCGTTCTTCAAATGGTTATAGCACATAATTTCTTAATTTTTAATCTTTTATAAAAAACCAAGCTTTTTTTTATAAAAAAAATATAAAAAAAATTTTATTTATAAAAAATGTGCCACATGTGAGGTAAAAAAGTTAAATGAATAAAAATTTTGAAAGCAATTTGCTTGAAAAATGTTTGGAAAAAACATTTTTTTTTTCTAAATAAATTCACCAAGTGTTTGATTTTGTTAGTTTTTAGCGAATTTTGACCTTAACCTGTGTCATGGTTATCACAGAGAACATTTTTTGATAAATGTATTTTTAGGTCTTCAACTTAAGTAAGTAGATATTTTGGTTTAAGTATGTGGCTTAAAACTTTTATGAACTTGCAAATTTATATCCTCTCTTTTAAGTCCGCATTTATACTAGGAAATTCTATGAAATAAATTCTTGTCTTTTTCCTTTTGTGAATTTGGTTTGCGCTTACACACAAAAATTTAAATTTTTCTGTGTTTCAAAACCTGACCTGTAAGGTCAAAAGAAATGAAAATGACTATTTTTGTTTCGGATTTTTTTTATTTTTATACCCTACACTCCGTTTGTAACGCAGAGAAGGAGGAGTGGCAGATATAGAAAAGTATATATATTCTTGATCAGCGTCACCTCCTGAGTCGATATAGCCATGTCGGTCTGTCTGGCTGGCTGGCTGGCTGGCTGGCAGGCTGGCTGGGCGGCAGGCTGGCTGGCTAGCTGTGTGTGGAAATACATTTTTTGGGAAATCTAAGCAAGATAATTCAATGACATTGGGTGCACAGTTTTCGTCGTCAAAGTTAGCTCGGGGGATTGAAAATGAGCGAAATCGGTCAATGGACACGCCTACCACCCATACTAAATATATATTCAAAATGCAACTTTTGTAGTATTTTTCAAGATAATGCAACCAAAATACACATTAATACTACGAATTGTAAGCGCAAGCTCTGAGCAAAAACTGGGTGAATTCGGACAAGAGGGCGTGGCACCTCCCATATAAGCAAAATTTTCAAAATACTGCTGTGTAGGGTATTTAACGTTTGGCCAGGCCAAAGGTAAAACCCTTACTAGTTTTTCTTTTGTCATGAACAGTTTTTCATACTTTTTTCAAAAACTGCATAAATCTAAGCTATTGTTGAGTTTTCCCTAAGTTCAATTACCAACAAAATGAACCATGTTTGTTTAAAATTGGTCTCCATTTATTTAATTTTAAGAAGTTTTATAAATTTTATTTTTTTTTTAATTATACCCTACACCCAGGGTATATTCACTTTGTCCTTCCGTTTGTAACGCAGAGAAGGAGGCGTGGCAGATATAGAGAAGTATATATATTTTTGATCAGCGTCACCTCCTGAGTCGATATAGCCATGTCCGTCTGTCTGGCTGGCTGTGTGTTGAAATACACTTTTTGGGAAAACTAAGCAAGATAATTCAATGAAATTAGGTGCACAGCTTTCGTCGCCAAAGTTAGCTCGGGGGATTGAAAATGAGCGAAATCGGTCAACGGACACGCCTACCACCCATACAAAAAATATATTCAAAATGCAATTTTAGGAGTATTTTTCACGACAGTGCAACCAAAATACGCATAAATACTAAAACTTGTAAGCGCAAGCTCTGAGAAAAAACTGAGCGAATTCGGACAAGAGAGCGTGGCACCTCCCATATAAGCAAATGCTTAAAAACGCTATACTGAAAGCGTTTTTTGAGATATTCGAACCAAATTTTACTCAGACACTAAGAACCATAAATGAAAACTCTCAACAAAAATTGGGTGAATTCGGACAAGAGGGCGTGGCACCTCCCACATAAGCAAAAGTTTCAAAATGCTATACTGAAACAGTTTTTTGAGATAATCCAACTAAACTTCACTCAAATACTAAATACTATAAATGCACGCTCTAAGCTAAAACTAGACGAACTAGGACAAGAGTGCGTGGCACCTCCTATATAAGCAAAAGCTTCAAAACGCTTTACTGAAAAAGTTTTTCACTCAGACACTAAAAACTATAAATGCAAGCTCTGAACAAAAACTGTGTGAACTCGGACAAGAGGGCGTAGCACCTCCCATATGAGCAAAATTTGAAAAATACTGCAGTGTGGGGTATTTAATGTTTGGCCAGGCCAAATTTTACACCCTTACTAGTTTTTTATTTGAAGTCAGTCATTTTCGTCATCATTTTCGTCCCACGCTTAGTATCCTGCTGTTTTTCTTTTTCACCAGTAGTATCGTTCTGCCTGGGATGATTGTGTTTGAGCCTTGGTGAGGCAGCAACCAGTTGTGCTCTTCTTTTATTGAATTATAATTGGCAATGGCCTATATGCTTCATTTCGCTTTTTTCGGTAGATACGAAAAATCGCCATCGTTATCACTATCACAATTTGCGAGGCTCTTCCCTTTTAAATCTGACTCAGTGTTCATGCTTGGAGTAACTACTATATTTGGCATTGATTCATCAGTGCTACCAATTACCCCACTTAAAAAGGACTCTTGTGTTTCTGGAATTTCAAAATCACTATCAGATACACTCTTAGTATCACCTATGCGACTATCATCGGCAAAAGCCCTGCCCAGTAAGTTTGTAGCTTCTGCGGCTGGCATTAATTCTGTTAAATTATGATAATCGGGACTACAGTATTTCTGAACTGCGGACAAAAGAATTGCCAAGCCGGAATGATCCTTTTAGTTTGAATGCAATTAAAAAAAAAAAAAATTTAGTTTTTTTCGTGTTTTATACGCGCTTCATGACTTTTGACGACATTTTAGTGGAAAAATTTCATAAAATTTACTAAATGTGTCGTTTATTTTAATATGTAGCAGTACAATTCTATATAAGAGCAAAAGTAATGATGTACTATAAATAGGCTGGGATTTCGTTAGAAATTAATAAAATTAGTCAAAAACATTAAGGGCCAATTTCACAGTGTGCGCTTAAGCTTTAGCTTAGCTAAACCGTAGTGAAGCTTAAGCGGCCCTTAAGAAATTTTCAATTTCACAGTTGACTAGCTCACATTTGTCATTAGCATAGAAACAAACCAAAAATACTGGTAAACTAATTTGACAATAAGCAACTTTGACGTAAAATATTGTTTACAATTGAAAAGTATTTCAATAAACTTTCAAATACATTTTTTAGCAGCTTTTGGAAAAATTCACGCGCACATTGGGTTTTTGGACAAGTTTTTTATCAAAGTGGGCAAAAACGAAGTCTCTCGAAAAAGATTGGAAAAAAACATTTGAGGACGTTGAATTACCAAAAGAAGCGGAAAAATCTGCATCTGAAGCTATCGAAGGGACAGCGAAAGATAATTTCTGATGCAAAGGTCAAGCAGTTCGGAACTTTATATGAAAACACAAAAATATTGGCCTGTATTGCGAGCTTGAGTCATAGGCTTTGGTATATAAGCGTTTTAGGTTTTTGCTTTAGCATAGGAGATTTTTATATTTGTATATTTCTAAACAATAGCATCGTGTTGCATCGTAGCAAATGCAAATTTGCAAGAGTTAATAATTGTGAGCACACACTGTTGTAAATTGATATTGCAAACGTTTAAGAACAGCTGTTTTTTGTTTTGCTGTCAAATATTTTTTGAATTTAAAATTTATTTGATATCTTATTTTGATTTAAATGAAATTTTACTGAATAATTGTGCGTTATTTAGAAAAAAAAATCACAATTTTATTAGAAATCTTTTTTAATCAAACCAAAACGAAATAATTGAAATTTAATTGTATTTGTTTACATTTAAATTTCAATTTGTGACAAATACGGTTGTCAAAAACATAAAAGTCAGTAAGCAATTGTGCCAATCACAAATGAAAAAAAATAAAATCAGTCACAATAGACTCTTGGAAATCAATCGTGCAATAGGTTTTTGTGTTGCAAATTTGGTCTTGCTTACTAGACTCTTGCTTTTCAAAATTCAATAGAATTTGTTTTTGTAATTTAAAATAATTTTGCATTTGCTACGATGCAACAAGATCGTGAATACGGTTAATATTCAATTAAAATGCAAAAATTTCAAAAATACAAAAATTTCGTTTATTTATTTTTAATTTTTATTAATGACAACGTCAATTGTGACATAAAACGGCCCTAACTATTTTGAGTGTCGAAAGACAGGCGCTTAAGCGGCCCTTGAATTCAAATGACAACAGATAAACTACGCTTAAGCTCACACTGTGAAATTGGCCGTAAATTATGTTAAAATATATTACAGGTAAAATTATTGCATATATCGTTATATCAAAATAGAATCCAATTCTAAACAACCACTGTTTGAAATCTTCTTTTTGCATTTCCCAACAATTGATAAAAATGGAGATAGGACTATAGCGCTCTAAGGTATCGAAATAAGGTTGTGCAAGAACCATTAAATTGCAAGATACAAACCTTATTACTTTAATGCAGTGCGTTTGAAATTAAACACAGCGGTAATGGTTGTAGAATTTGGTAAGTACGCAAAGAGAGGACCAGAACTTTAATATCATCATTTTAGGCAAATATAAGGTTGTACAAGAACCACTAAAAAATATAAGACAAAAACCGTATTGGTTAATGTTCCACGGTTGAAATTAAACACAGCGGTAATGGTTGTTGAATTTGCTTTTTGGCCAAAGTGAGGTTTTGGTTCAAAATGAGGCAAAAACCATTAAAATATGAGGCACAAACCGTAGTGGATGATACAGTATGATTGGAATTGAATACATCGCTAATGGTTGTTGAATTGGGTTCTTACCCAATGTGAGGTTTTCTTTATATTTACTATAATACCAACACTTTAGGTAATATGAGCTGGTACAAGTATCACAAAAAATAAGACATAAACCGTATCGGCAATGGTTGTTGTATTTGGTATGTACCCAAAGTGTGGTTTTAGTGCTGTATTTGCTGCGCCATCTGTGTGTCAGACCGAAAACTTATCAGCTAATGTAAAGACTGTAAAATCTGCTGCATTATCACAATAAACGATACTTAACAAAGGGTACCTATGTGGATTGATCTCTAGACATATAATGTGACTTTTTTTTTTTTTTCAATTTACTGCTATGAAATATGTACATACATATATTGATTAAAAAAACATTTTTCATGCGCATTGTACGCGGTCTTTTTAGTTCTTAAGATATAATATACCTCCAGTACTATCGAATAAAACGAAACTTTATGGCTGCGTAACACGTTGGTAAGGACTTAACTCATTTATTGCTACACAGTTTTCTTATCAGCCATAACACAAACATTTTATAGCAAATACCTTGTTATTGAGCAATCTATAAGTGGTTTAATTTTTATTTTAAATTAGGGTATGACGAAAAAACAAAAGTTATCGGATTCGCTTGGGCAGCGCTTACTGCATTAAGTTGTAAGCTTTTTGTTTTGACTTAAATTCAGTTTAAGTTTAATCGAACTTTTTTCCTTACATGCATATAATTTAACGTTTTGTTTTCTGCTCTTGGGGCGAGACTAGAAGTAGCGCGTTGACTTTGGAAAACAGTTTGTTAAAAAAAAGTGAAACTGTAGTCAGAGCAGCATCTCTCCAAACAGAACTCCTAAGGTGGTAAACATGGAAATCCAGACAAAACTGAAAATTTAGACAAGCCTGCATTTTCTCGTCATTTTGTACTCTTACTCTGAAGTATGCTGTCAGTTATCTTCGCTCGATCATTGTATTAAGCGACCTAAAGAAACCATTACTCCAAACACAATTATAACTTAGTGATGAGCAAACCTAGACTAAGAACTTGGGGTTGGTCTTGAAAAAATTTCTAAAGATTGTTGAGTATTTAAAGTTTCCGTACAAAATTTTTACAAATCAGTTGGATTTTGAAGGTGCCAAATTTCGAATTGAGATATGATTTTGTGTTTAAAAGCGGCAGGACATAAATTCGCAAGACTAAAAAGCAGTCTTAGTCTTGATGATCATCGTGACCAAGGCTAAGACCAATACCATAGCAGTCTTGGTCTTGCAATGAATATCTTGGTCTTGGTCTCGCAAAATTACTTAATTACAAAGACCAAGACCGCGATATCTCATGAATGGGTAAGTCGGACGAAAAAAGTGCTCGTAGAGATACATTCATATGGAATTGCTTGTTTTACAAATTGGATGAGCAAAATTTTTTCGTTTCGGAGATTTTTTTCAAACAAAGGTTTTTTCTTAATTTTAGTATTGTGAATAGATATCTCCTAAACTATAAGTCGTACGAAAAACAAGCAATATGTAGTTTATAGAGCAAGTAATTCCCTATAAATTGGTAAATTTTTTTAAATGCGACTATCCGTTCATGAGTCATCACAATTTAAAAGATGACACATGATTATGAACACTAATAATCATAATTTATGCCACACTATAACTAAGATATCTCCTAAAATATAAGTCGTACGAAAACAATTTGAAGGCTATTATGATAGGAAATTTTATAAGTTACAAAATTGTTAATCAAAATTTTTCTCTAGAAGTAACTGCTAGCGAGATATTTGCCGAAAACTGACTTAATTCTCCATTTTACCAGTATAGTGGTGCGAACGACAAAGATACGAGAAGGAAAAGTTGAAATTCGATAATAGCACACTGAAATCTTATTTTCAGAATTCTTGAAAAACTTTGAAGTTAGCCTCATTTTATTCTCCTAAATGACTGCATTATTTGTATAATTTTAAAATTAACATTCTTAGCATGTAGGTTTAACAATTTTGCAAGTTAAATTAACATTTTTGCGCATAAGAATAATAAGAATTTTTGTCAGAACACCTTAACACATGGCTTATCAAATCATATTAAAGTGATCGAATTACTGATAATCTAAAAACATTTTTTCAGCCAAATTCCATCAAATTGTTTTATGAATAAGTTTTTGTTGAATTAGTCGTTGCCGTTGACTCGTTGTTTTACCAAGGCACAAACCATTAATAAATTTTAAATAAAATGTACAAATTGCTAATAATTGCACTGATCGGCGCAGCAACAGTGATCGACATTACAAATGCTGCATCATTGATTCAGCCGCGTATTATCGGCGGTGAAGAGGTTGACATCGCCAAATATGGCTTTCTTGCCTCCATACGCATAAGGCAAACCGAAAGTGGTCCCTATCTACATTGGTGTGGCGGCAATATTTATAGCGAACGCGTGATCATCACTGGTGCCCAATGTGTGATGCTTGTTGGTCCAAATGATCGTGTTATGGTTGTTGTCGGTGCCAACACACGCACCGGTGGCGATGGCATGCTGTATCCAGTTCAAAAATCAATTGCACACACGAGTTATTCATACTGGACGGTTGACTATGATATTGGTATTATGATTTTAGAGAAACCCTTAGATTTTGGACGTTTTGATGTGCGACCTATTGAAATTGCCACAAATCGCCCGGTAAATGGTCGTTTTGGTACAATTGCTGGCTGGGGATATCGCCAGGAAAATGGTCCCAGCTCATATCAATTGGAAGAAGGTACAGTACCAATTGTTAGTACTGCAGATTGTGAAAATGCTTATGGTGTTGGCGAGATATCGGCACGTATGATATGTGCTGGTTATATTAGCACCGGTGGTGTTGATGGTTGTCAAGGTGATACCGGTGGTCCATTGGTATATGATGGTCAACTTGTTGGCTTGGTATCGTGGGGTACTGGTTGCGGTCGTCCGGGTTATCCAAGTGTTTACACATATGTTCCAGCATTGAAGAAATGGGTTGATGATACAATGGCCGCTAATATTAACTAAAGTATTAAACATAAAAAATGAATCATTTAAAATAAAACTAGTGAAATTGTTTCATTTACTGAATATGCATTTTTACATAAATTTGTAGGTTTCTGGGATATAGTCAAATTTATTTTTCTTGTTTAATAAGTACAAAAATAACAAAGGCTTTATAATCTGAAGTAGTATTTTCCTTGTATATTTGATAATGTTTATGGCATTATACTTATGATAACAGCTACTTTATTGAAAGAAATAAAAATGAAATATTTAATCAGTAATAAATAAGTATTAGAGTACTATTTACTTATCGGATAGCTACAATGAGAACCAAAATTACAAGGCAAATAGTTCATACAATCCGTCAACTAAATGTGAAACGGTCTGACTAACCAGTACTTAAGTTTTTCCAATGAACTTTAGAACTCAAAATGAATGTTAAAGATTTATTTAATGTATTGACACCCTTCTTATCTTACTGTTGACGATCTTAGGCGTATTGCTGGCTTATCATCTCAATGTTCAATTTTCAAATTAAAATTTTTGTACTTTCATGAACAAAAATGTTTGCTGGGATATAAATAGATGATTTGAGGAGTGATTTTTCAAAAGGGCGTAAAACCATGCTAAACAAATTTTCAGTAATGAGAAAAAACTTTTATGGGCTGTTTACACTAAGTTATTTTTTTAATGTCTCCAGTATTATAGCGAGTTGACCAAAGATTCTAATGCGCTTTACATTTTTGTTGTAACATATTTGTAGTAATTGCAAAAAATAAAAAACGTTTGGAAATAAGCCCTTTTGTTTCGAAATCACTCTTATTTCCCCATTTAGAAGTTTACTCTGATGCCTACAGACATGGTATGTGAGCACCTATATAGCCTGGGGCATATAAAAAATATTAAAAGTCTTTTTGGCCACTATTCGAAATACGTCTTTTTGTATCAAACTCTAAAAATTTCTATGAAATTATATGGATATAAGCTCTTTTGTTCTGAAATGCGACTTTTGATCACGATTTTACCTTGGAAAAATGCATTTTTTGTGATGAATTTTGAACTAGAGGATGCATTTTAGCATGGTAATGGCGATGGCATTCTTAGGTTTGTTCGAGGTTGGAAGTGGTTTTACGCCCTTTTGAAAACTCACTCCTCATTTTAAAAAGGTACATATCAGCAATTCCATGCCTAGCGTACCCGTTAGATATACCATTTTAGCCCATTTACCGCGAGTGTTGCCATATGGCACAAGAATTAAGCTTATGAAAAATAATTGTGAATATAGAAAAACACAATGTAGCTCAATGGGAACTTTTTTGAAATAAGCAAAACATATTAGCCGTATTCACGATCTTGTTGCATCGTAGCAAATGCAAATTTGCAAGAATACATAATTGTGAGCGTATACTGTTGTAAATTGCTATTGCAAACATTTCAGAACAGCTGTTTTTTGTTTTGCTTGTCAAACAAAAATTTGAATTTAAAATTTTTTGAAATCTAATTTTGCATTAAATGAATTTTTAAACTCTATTTAAAAGAAAAATGGCATTTATTGTGGAATTCGCTTCTACAATGTTAACAAAAATTAGTATTTCTATTTGGCGGCAGCATGAATTTCTTCTTTTTAACATATGAACATATGTACATATGTGTGTAGCTGAGCATTCCAAACAACATAAAGCAATGGGGAAAGGATTATCCTAAATGCTGCGTCTTGTCTTAGTCCTTGTCATTATACATATTACAGTGTGATTAATTTAAAAGCCGGCGCAGAATCCTTTATTGAACTTATAAAAACAAAACCATAAGCAAATTTCATTTTTAAATTTCAAAACAAATGTCAAGACTACAAATGTCAGTAAGCAGTTTTAAAATTGTGTTGCCAATCACACATGAAAAAATAAAATCAGTCACAATAGACTCTTGGAAATCAATCGTGCAATAGGTTTTTGTCTTGCAAATTTGGTCTTGCTTACAAGACTCTTGCTTTTGAAAAATCAATAGAGTTTGTTTTTGCAATTTCAAATAATTTTGCATTTGCTACGATGCACAGTGCTGTCACTCCATACAACGGAACGGCATTTCCACAGTTTTGGTTCGATTTCAATAAGATTTACCATACTGATACATTTTTTTACGTTGTTTTCAGAAATGCAATTAATTTTTAAATGCAATGAATAGAACAAAAGATATTCAAATAAATAAAACTGCGAAAATTAACTGGAAAAAATGTTTGTGCAAGCTTTTAGGCTGTAAAAAACCATATTAAAATTTTAATAGTTCACAGTGTTTTTGACATATAAAAGTATGCTGTAAAAAAAATCAAATTTAAAAAAATTCAAAAGCATTTGAAAAAAATTTTGTGGTGTAAATTTTATAAAATCATTGATTTTTACGTAAATACGGGATATTCAGATAAATATTTAAAGTAAACGGGGAAAAACGGGGTTGTGAATTTTTCCTATCTTAAAATATGGAATCTGTACTATCTGTACGTTTAAGGACAATGCCCGCATGTCCCGTCTTTTTTTTTCCTGCTCTAAAGAAAATTGGCATTTTCCGGTTTTTAATATTTGAAAATTTGTTTTTATATTTTTTAAAATAACTTTAATTTGGCTAAAAAAATTTGCAAACAAAAAATATTACAAATAAATGGGTATATAGGCTTTTGTATGCGTTTTATTTTATAACAATTGCTTTTGAGGTTTAGGAGCAGCAATTATTTTTAAAAACTTCTGCGGTTAGCAAATTTTCTTAAATGTGTTTTTATCGAAAAAAAGTTCGACTTCAACAAGCTGTAACACTTACAAATCACTCTAGTTTTCAATAATTTTCAGGGAATTTCTTAATTGGACTATTTGCTGTAGAATGGCATAAAAAAAATTTTAAATTTCAACAAAAATTTTTTACGCAAATGCCTTCTATCGCAGCACTGTGCGATGCAACAAGATCGTGAATACGGCTATTGAGTGCGTTTCAAGAAAAAAGTGGAGTTTTTGAGAGATTTTTCAGACATGTTCCAAAAAAAAAAACAAAAAAAAAAAACTATGATGGAGAGGAGATTCAAGTGGAAATTTTTGTATATTTTTAGCATTTAAAATAAAACTAGTAAGGGTGTAAATTTTGGCCTGGCCAAAAAATAAATACCCTACACTGCAGTATTTTGAAAAGTTTGCTTATATGGGAGGTGCCACGCCCTCTTGTTCGAGTACACCCAGTTTTTGTTCAGAGCTTGCATTTATAGTTTTTAGTGTCAGAGTGAAATTTAGTTGGATTATCTCAAAAACGTCTTTCAGTATAGCATTTTGAATCTTTTGCTTATATGGGAGGTGCCACGCCCCCTTGTCTGATTTCACCCAATTTTTGCTGAGAGCTTTCATTTATAATTCTTAGTGTCTGAGTCAAATTTGGTTCGAATATCTCAAAAAACGCTTTCAGTATAGCGTTTTGAAGCTTTTGCTTATATGGGAGGTGCCACGCCCTCTTGTTCGAATTCGCTCAAATTTTTATCAGAGCTTGCGCTTACAATTCGTAGTACTTATATGTATTGTGGTTGCATTGTCGTGAAAAATACTCGTAAAATTGCATTTTGAATATAATTTTTGTATGGGCGGTAGGCGTGTCCGTTGACCGATTTTGCTCATTTTCAATCCCCCGAGCTAACTTTGACGACGGAGGCAGCGTACCAAATTTCATTGAATTATCTTGCTCAGTTTTCCCAAAAAGTGTATTTCAACACACAGCCAGCCAGCCACCCAGCCAGCCAGCCAGCCAGCCACCCAGCCAGCCAGCCAGCCAGCCAGACAGACGGACATGGCTATATCGACTCAGGAGGTGACGCTGATCAAGAATATATATACTTTTCTATACCTGCCACGCCTCCTTCTCTGCGTTACAAACGGAAGGACAAAGTGAATATACCCTGGGTGTAGGGTATAATGAAATAGTTTGATTTACTCCTGTAGATAGAGATGTATTAAAAGAAAACAATTAATTATAGGTGTAATAAAAAAGATATATGGCAATTGGCAACGCTCTCGGGTTTTTCGTATTATTTTAAAAATTTTTTCTTCACACAGATCAAAAACTGGCCCCTAATAACAAGAAGATTGTTGTATTAAACTATTTTACTATAAACTCCTATTAAAGTTAGCTAAAAATATGAATTTTCCATAGGGAAATCTTTATTTGCTTACTTAGAAAATCCTTTTAAAATTCCAAAAAGATCTTCGCATAATTTCTATATGGATTATAACATACAAAGAATGATGTAAGTAACGTGAGAAACTTATTAATTTCTAGTTCAATGGAGTAAATCGTATAAAATATCTTCGTGAAACAATGTTTTCATACTATTGAAAATGATGCAAAAATCATCTTACAGCCTGATTCTGTGATTTCTTGACACAATTTTTGTTAAGAATTTTATCAAGATTTTTAAACGGTCAAGTTGGCTAAATTTAAATTGTATACGTTTTTATAATAATAAAATTTATAATTTAGCGCTTAGTTCAGATAGTAGGAGGATCATCAACAAGCAACGCAGAGGGTAGGTTCAATTCTCCAGCGAACTTGAAAGTTTTTCTTGTTATTTCTTTTTTCTTGTTTTTTTCCTTGGTTTCTTTATTTTTGAAATTATTTCCAGTTCGGAAACTTTATTCCAGCAAATTTCACCTTATTAATGCTGTTCTACCGCATGCACGGAACGAGATACAGGCGACTGGCTCATAGGAAGGTTGCACTTATTTCCGAAACATTTTTGACAAGATTCATGTCCATTCCCAAAATACGAGCGAACATTGGTAGCGACATTTTCTGAATATCATGCGGCTTTAAATCATCCACAAGACTACGACACAAGGTTGACGGAAGTCTAAAATTTTGTATAAACTCCTTTTGTGGAAAAGAACATAGATTGCTATTAACGTGAAGGAATTGCATTTGATATCTTTTTATTTTGTTTTCAAGGTTTTCTTCTTCGTCGCGTATCAAAATTGCAAACATCTACAGTTCTTCCATTTGTGCAGTTGTTAATTCAAATAAAAAGATGAAAATATAAAAATAAAATAATGTCTCCAAAGGCAAATTGAATTGAATTTCTGTCAACAAGCCCCGCCGTTGCGGAATTGAACCTACGACCTCTGCATTGCTAGTTGACGATCCTTCTATCTGAGCTAAGCGCTATGTTGAAAATTGATTTTCTAAATTTTATTAATATAAAAACGTATACAACTCAAATTTAGCCAACTTGATTGACCGTTTAAAAATCTTGATAAAATTACTTGAAAAAATTTTTATCAAGAAATCACAGAATCAGGCTGTTATTTTTAGCTGTGTTCGTTGGAAAAAAAAAACTTTATAAGTATTTTTAAATATTCATAAAGTTTTTAACAAAAAGCGTTCGTTGAAACAAAAATTTCATACTTGCGTCACAAAAACTTTATACAGTAGACCCCGCTTAATTGACCCCCTTTCAATTGACTTCCCCGGATAGTTGAACTAAAAAAAAACCTAGTGAAACTATCCTCATTGGAAAAGGCACCCAAATCCCCTGTTAATTGATCCCCGCTTAATTGGTTTCCCCGGTTAATTGCTTGGAAGAAAATGGTTTCCAAATGAAAAATATATGTTAAATAAGTAACCCTTTTAAAAGATCAACAATATTAAAAGTAACAAAAATTTTACTGATGGAAAAATCTGAACAGTTTTCAATACAGCTCAATAAAGATTTTAATCCTACTCCGAACTAGCTGTGGCAAAGGCAAAATAGTTTAGATGTCGCCTTTCGTAAAGTCCATGGAGAAAAATCCTCAGAAAACGCAAAAGGTGCAAATGATTTCTAAAAACTTAGTTCTTCCCGGATTATTAAGGGGTTTTGATAAAGCTGATATTTTCACCGCCGACGAAAGTGGATTGTGCTTATACATATAAATTTCCATAACACCTAGTTATTCCAAATTTATATGCTCAGCTCTAATTCTACTACGCACATACCCGAATTTTGTATTAATTTTCTTTATTTTATTTTAATGTGAATTGAAGTCCCCTTTCTGTACCTAATGCACAATATACAAGTCAACGACACGCACATGCAAAGACAACAACACAACAGCGCTTACGCAATCATCACGTACGTGAGGATATTAAATTGCAGCAGTCTGAATATTTTGGGCAGCGTGTGAAATTGCAACGCTTGCATTTTCACACAAACGGTTGGCTTGTCTCTTTAGGGTTTTTGTTTGTGTAATTAAGAATTATTTTAGTATATAAACTTTATTTTAGTAATCATATTTTTTTAGTCTATTAACGACAATCAACCTATCGAATAAAGTAATCATTATAACGTTAACCGGCAGCGTTTAATTTAAAAAGGTATCCTGTCTGGCCCGTTGGGCATTGGCTAGGCTAGCCCTAGCCAATGCGGCCAACTATTTTTTTAAGTGTCCCCGGCCAGGACACGTTAACTGGCGTCCGAGCAGGGACCTGATGAAGGGACGTTCTTCCCCAGCATCGATAGGTGAATCAGTTGTTGTAAAAAAGCAAGGTAAAAAAATAAGTGACTATAACATAAACCAGAGACTGCGATTCACCAATGGGACCCTCCAGTCTATAAATTAAAAAAAATGATAAGTGCTATAATCTGAAAGTGAAAAACTTATAATGTGTAAAAATGAGACTGCGATTCACCAGCCTGGATAAACCAGGCGGGACCCTCCAGTCTATAACTTTAACAAGTGAAAGATAACTTAAAACAAATTCTTTTTTTTAACTGAAACTGCGATTCCGTAGCCTTAGAGTCGGACCCTCCAGTTTATAATACAAAATCCTTAAAAATACCAAGCTTGCTATTGCCATAAGAACATAGTTAATTACAACAATCACCGCCCATTATTACCATAAGAACATAGTGGAATTCGTGTCGCCTGGTGGGGATCAGTGGAGTCAACCGTGCCTGAGTAGGTTGCCTGTAATCTGATTACGGACGACTAAAAAGAAGATGACGGTCCTTCCGTCCATTCATTGGGTCCACCCAACGATTTTTATTAACAAGAAGTAAAAAAAGGTTCATTCCAGATTATACAAGGACTGGAAGCAGCGAACTAACTGCGATTTTAAAAAAGGATACTGCAGAATACTATCGACAGTGATGCTATACCTGTGAGCAGCACAAATTTAAAAAAGTACCCCTCAGATCTATAAGTGGGTAAGTCTTTTTAAACTTTTAGTTGGAAATATTTTTATTTTGTGATAATTTATCAATTCGATTTGATCAAAGTGAAATTTATAACTTACTCGAGAAATTTCGATATTTTTTGAGCGATTCTTTTCCTAGAAAAAATTTGTGAATTTACTAAATTTTAGTAAAAAGAATTCTTCAGCTTAAATTCAGAAATTCTGAGTGAAACTTTCCATTCTTACGCGAATCTTGGTCTTTTTAAGTGATCCTTTAACTTTAAAAACTCAACTTTGTGAATTTGTTAGAATCTCTTATTACAAATATTGTGTAAATTATGGAAGAGGTACGCGACACCTTGGTCAGTCTCACTGGGGCGGTTAATGCCGCACTTGCACAAATAAGATCAGTAGAAGCACGTTTGAGTGGGTTGGATGCTGCAACCTCTCAAATACGGGCTCTAGAAACGCGCATGGCGGGATTGGAGGTGCGACCACCAATTCCTCCAAGGGAAGCCGTACCTGCAGCGGTACCGGCACCGTTGTTCGGCCCAATCAACGAGAACGATCTAAAGGAAATTAGCAAACTACCTGATTGCGTCAAGGAGTTGCAAATTTTTAGCGGTGATCCAGCACAATATATCTCATGGATCCATAATGTGGAGTCCATACTGAGAGATTATGAAATAGTACGAAACAAACCAATCTACCGTGCCATTCTCCAAAGTATACGACAAAAAGTTAGGGGCAGCGCGGACGCAGCCCTAATATCGTATAATATTTTTGACGACGATTGGGGATCAATAAAAAAATGTCTTTCCTTACACTACGCCGACAAAAGAGATATACGAACATTGGAGCATCAACTGATGCAACTCACCCAAAAGAACCATTCGCTAGACCAGTTCTATGCCTCTGTGAATCATCAGTTCTCACTGATAATTAACAAAGTAAAAACGGAAAATTATTCGGCAGAGACTGTGGACGTCCTTATTGGAAGTTATCGTAATAGGGCCTTAGATGTATTCATACGTGGCTTGAATGGCGATTTATCAAAGATGTTAGCCATAAAGAAACCGCTAACTTTGCCAGAGGCCTATTCAGACTGCCTCGACATTCAAAACCTCAATTATAGAAATAGCGTGATCCACCGTCCAAACATTAGCAATACGGTGACCTCTCCTGTGAATCAATTTTTTTCTAAGGAGCATAAACCCGAAGCTAGGCCTCCATTGCCACCTAGGAACTTTTCTCGGCCTAATCATTTTTATAGCAAACCTCAACATCTTAAAGCAACGCCACCACCAGC
Source organism: Calliopum simillimum (assembly GCA_951812925.1). Classification (NCBI taxonomy): domain Eukaryota; kingdom Metazoa; phylum Arthropoda; class Insecta; order Diptera; family Lauxaniidae; genus Calliopum; species Calliopum simillimum. The sequence continues at coordinate 17,352 of CATOTO010000313.1, read as the reverse complement.
ACCAGGACCAAGGCCGCAGGAGCGGATGGAAGTCGATCACAGTGTGCAGACGAAGAATGTAAATTACATGAATCGTCCAGGCGGATCAGGACTGAAAAGATGGGGCAAGCCCCAAACCGACAATTATCCGCAGAAGCACCAGAGGTTGTTTCATGTAGAGCAAAGTGTAGAAGAAGAAGAGGTTGAAGCTTACCAAGACCAGGCCGAAGAGCACCTTGATGGTGAGCTAAATTTTATGACAGGGGCCTATCCAGCGTTCCATATATAGAGTATATAGCTGCAGAAGGCTCAGTTCTCAATTTCCTCATTGACACTGGAGCCAATAAAAATTTTATATCCCCTTCTTTGACTTTTGATATAACCCCTGTTAATAACCCATTCACTGTTAATTCAGCAGCTGGTAACGTTCACATTACTGGAAAAATTTCTGGCAAATTTTTTAAGGATATTGGTGAAGACTCTTTAATAACATTTTATGTACTGCCTGGTCTAAAAACATTTCACGGGATCATAGGAGATGATACCTTAAAACAGCTAGGAGCAATAATAGACAGGAAATTAAATGTCCTAACCCTCAGAGAAAATGTCAGAATTCCCCTTAAGAACAAAATTTCACAGCAAGTTAACCACTTCCCTACGATTGATGGGAAAATAAAGGCTTCAACGGTAAAAAGGCTTAAGACTATTGTAGGATCATATGAGGAGCTATTTCAACCCATCGATACCAGTATGACAATAAAAACTTCGGTATTAGCAGAAATAAGGACAAACACGGACAATCCTATTTATACAAAAAGTTACCCTTACCCTGCAAGCATGCGTGATGAGGTGGAACGGCAGATAAATGAGCTTTTAACCACAGGCATCATCCGTCCTTCTAGGAGTCCCTATAATTCGCCCGTATGGATTGTACCAAAAAAACCTAAACCAAATGGCGAAAAACAGTATAGGCTGGTTATCGACTTTAAGCGTTTGAACAGTGTTACAATTTCGGACGCGTATCCTATTCCAGATATAAATACAACCCTCGCTAATCTCGGCAAGTCAAAATTTTTCACAACTCTAGACCTCACTTCCGGCTTCCATCAAATACCCATGAAGCCATCAGACATACCTAAAACAGCGTTTTCCACAATGAATGGAAAATATGAATTTCTCAGACTCCCTTTCGGCTTAAAAAATGCTCCGGCTATATTTCAGCGTATGATAGATGACGTTCTCCGTGAATATATCGGTAAAATCTGCTATGTTTACATTGACGATATTATAGTCCTTGGCAAAAATGAGGAAGAACATTTGAATAATATTGAAACTATTTTTTCGCGATTACTAGAAGCAAATTTAAAGGTAAATCTCGAGAAAACACAATTTTTAAAAACAGAAGTAGAATTTTTAGGTTACGTTATTACTTCTAGTGGCATCAAAGCGGATCCAAAGAAAGTAGTGGCTATACAACAGATTTTACCCCCGGCCAATTTGAAGGAATTAAAAGGATTCCTTGGCCTAACTTCATATTACAGGAAATTTATTCAAGACTACGCGAAGGTCGCGAAACCATTGACAAATTTAACGCGAGGAAAAAATTCTCAAGTCAGTGCAAATAAATCCAGGAAGGTGCCAATTCAATTTGATGATGACGCGATGCACGCTTTTAACAGCTTAAAGGAACTTTTAACATCATCAGAGGTTCTGGCTTTTCTTGATTTTGAAAAACCATTCAATCTAACAACAGATGCTTCAAATGTTGCGATCGGTGCTGTTCTATCCCAGGGCGAGCCTGGAAAAGATAGGCCGATAGCATATGTTTCCAGATCATTAAGTCAACCTGAAGAAAACTACGCCACCAACGAAAAGGAAATGCTGGCGATCGTGTGGTCACTCGATAGCCTTAGATCGTATCTATATGGTGCCAAAAAAATAAGAATCTACACAGACCATCAGCCGTTGACATTTGCGCTAGGAAATCGAAACCATAATGCAAAGCTGAAACGTTGGAAAGCAAGGATAGAGGAATACAACCACGAGCTAATTTACAAACCAGGTAAATCAAACCACGTGGCGGATGCCCCCTCAAGGCTACAGATGGAAATAAATCACTTACCAGTTTTTGAAGTATCCGATACTGGACAAGGACCAAGTACATCGCAAATGGCCAACGATGGAGAAGAAACGGTAACAGCTAGCGAAGGGATAACCATACACAGCGCAGAACATGACAGTTCTGATCTAATTCCACATATTGAAGCTCCTTTGAATGTCCTCCGGAATCAATTGATAATTAAGGAAGGCAAAGATTTGTATTGCCACGAGGAACCACACCCTGGGTATCGACGACATTACATTTCATTGATCCAAATAGAAGCCACCGCATTAACTGACTACTTAAAACAGTTGCTAAACCCCAATATTATTAATGGTATCAAAATCCCTGAGGAACATATTCAGCTCCTTCAGGATATTTACATCCAAAATTTTTATAGATACAAAATTCGAATAACCCAAAGAGTTGTAGAGGATATTAAGAACGAGGAAAATATTTTCCGGATTATAGAAACAGAACATAAAAGAGCACATAGAAATGCTAGGGAAAATAAGGATCAGATCCTTGAAAAATATTACTTTCCCGGTATGAGTAAAAGAATAAGAAGCTATGTCGAAATGTGCGAAAATTGCCGGCTAAATAAGTACGAGAGGCATCCCAATAAGCCCAAACTTCAGCCAACACCAATTCCTTCCTATTCATGTGAAATTCTACATATAGACATCCTAGAGATCAAAGGTAAAAAATTTATCTCTTGTATTGATAAATTTTCAAAATTCGTCAAGCTTTTCCATATTCAGAATAAGTCCGCTGTTCATCTTAAAACTAAACTCGTGAAGCTCCTTCACTATTTTACGGTTCCAAAAATGATTGTAACCGATAATGAAAGAGGTCTCTCTAGCCCACTGATAACAAATTATGTCAGTTCCTTAGGCATCGAATTCTATAAGACTCCGACGCAAAGGAGAGAAGTAAATGGACAAATTGAAAGGGTTCACTCGACCCTTGTCGAAATTTATAGGTGTCTAAAAGCAGAAAATTCAGGCTTGAGCCTCAGAGAGCTGATGAATGTGGCGGTCGACAGATACAATAACTCCATACACTCAGTAACTAAAAAAAGACCAAGCGATATATTTTTTAACCGCGCTGAGAGAATAAATTATCAACAGGTAGAAAATTTCCAACAAAAGCTCAACGAAGATCTGAGGGGACTGATAAAAGAAAATGAAAAATTAAGAAACTTAAGAGTAAATGCATTCCGACCAGACCCCCAAAAGCTCAGCAGAGGGGAAGTTATATTTGTTAAAGATAAGCAAATAAAAGGTAAACAAAAGCCTATTTATAAAAAAGAAATAGTTGCAGAAGATAACAATGTAACAGTTACAACTATGTCTGGTCGGAAAATACATAAAGCGCACATTAGAAATAAGAAAGCAATTTGAAAAAAAAGAAAACACAGAAAGCTAAATGCTAGTAGAAATTTTTTACAAAAAAAAAAAACAAAAAAAAACCCCAAAAGCTATGCAGAGGGGATACATTCAAGAGTTATTACGGAAAAAATGGTTATCCTCTTAAAGGAGAAGGTTTCAATCCCATTCTGTAATAACTTCGAATGTCAAATAATACTAGAATATAAGAATTTTAGACTCCAAAAGCAAAAGCAGAGGAGATAAGCTAAGTATGTACCCCAAAAGCAAAAGCAGAGGGGATAAGCTAATCCACTTATCATCACAACTTAATTTTTTTCAGCATAATGAAACATATTAACTTTTGATTGATTTTTTATCTAGATTTTGACTTAATTATATGTTCCTTTTTTAAATAACTAATTTGAAGACAATTTTTAATTTTCAGCATAATTTTTAATAATTTCATTTTTAATAATTTCAGTTTTAATAATTTAATTTTTAATAATTTAATAATTTTTAATTAATATCCTAATGCTAAGCTTTTAAGTAATCATTAAACATTCTTAGCTATCTAGGCGATAATTAACTAAGTTAGGAGTTCAACTTGTAAGACAAGACCAACCAATATTAAATTCCTACAAACACCGTTGCAGAATTTTCCTGTTAAGCATAGCCAATGCATTGCATCTGTACGAATATAAGTCACCCCTTGTTTCAGTAAGAAAAGGAAGTGGATGGATTCTTAATGGGCATTTCAATCTCGTTCACATCATAGACCTGAATCAACTCTCCATCTTGTCAAGCGATGTTCGTGATGCAGTCAACAGTAACGTAACTACTGCTGATGATATGTTTTTGGTGATGGAGTATCATCTCAATCAAATCGATCAAAATCTACATGAGCTGCGAGGGAAAAAGATGAGAAAAACTCGGTCGATAAATTGGATCGGCTCAGCCTGGAAATGGATAGCGGGTAACCCAGACGCTACAGACTGGAACGTGGTTCTTCAAAATGAACAAAGCATTGTGGAAAATAATAACGAGCAGTATAAAATAAACAAAAAACTTTTCGAAGCAACGCACGAAGCAATTACTAGATACAACAAGCTTGTCGAACTGTTTCAAAACGACATTGGTAACAACATGATGGAAAAATATGTGAAAATCCTATTCGCAAAGATTTTGATTCTTAAGGACCAAGTTCATGAAATTGTTCGTGCCTGTCAAATGGCGAGAAACGGCATCGTAAACACGAATTTGCTGGACGGTGAAGAAGTAAGCAAGGTCTTATCAGAATTCGAGACGCTACCTTATGAAAACGAAATAGAAGCACTGGAATTTGCCACCCCTTCAATCCTTGTGAATGATACAATGCTGCTATATGTAGTATCTCTGCCGAAGGTCCAGCCTGAGCCCTACAACCATATCATCATACGAGCATCCATAGAAAACAACAGCCAAGTGGACGTTCCCTTCGATGAAATGCTGATAAACCAGAGAGAAACATTTGGAATCAAGGAAAGATGCTTGATAATTAGAAATTCGACAGTTTGTAGAACCTCGTCATTAACGAAACTTCCAGAAGACAATTGTGTGCCGCGAATCATTAAAGGTGGTCACGCGAATTGCACGTTTCGGACCAACACAGAGGAGATCATCGAGCTAATCAACGAAGATACCCTTTTCCTTTCAAATTTCAGGGGTATGGTGAGCTCTACAAACTTTTCTAGGTTTTTAGAAGGAACTTACATCGTGCAGTTTGACAACGAAACTGTCCAGGTCAACACAAGAACTTTTTCTGCAAGAACAACAACGAAGGTCCAAGCGATGCCCCAACTATTGACGAACATCACACGGGGAGGCAACAAAATTGACCTCAACTACCTTCATGAAGTCACCATGGCCAACATAAAGCAGTTGGGTAACCTAACATCAAACTTTAAGCTTTCTATGTTTTCAGATCTAACAATAATCCTTGCTGTTATCCTGATCTTAATATTATTTTGGTGGAAGTTGAACCACGCACTTAGATTTCAGACGATTGACCCAATTGTTATACAGATCGACGACCCCCATCCACAAGAATGTGAAACGAACCGGATGTGATCTGCGGGACGCAGATTTTTAAGAAGGGAGGAGTCAACGACACGCACATGCAAAGACAACAACACAACAGCGCTTACGCAATCATCACGTACGTGAGGATATTAAATTGCAGCAGTCTGAATATTTTGGGCAGCGTGTGAAATTGCAACGCTTGCATTTTCACACAAACGGTTGGCTTGTCTCTTTAGGGTTTTTGTTTGTGTAATTAAGAATTATTTTAGTATATAAACTTTATTTTAGTAATCATATTTTTTTAGTCTATTAACGACAATCAACCTATCGAATAAAGTAATCATTATAACGTCATCCTGTCTGGCCCGTTGGGCATTGGCTAGGCTAGCCCTAGCCAATGCGGCCAACTATTTTTTTAAGTGTCCCCGGCCAGGACACGTTAACTTACATACATATTTTTGTATTCGTTATCTCCCTATGGAGCTTATGACTTAAAGAAATTCTTAATGCTTTGAACACATAAAAAACCATAAAATTAGAACTAAAATCGCCAAATGCTAATTTTTTCTATGCTTAATTGAATCACTCGATCAATTATCCGGGATTCTTTTAATTGATCAATTGGATCAATTAAGCGGGACCCGCTTAATTAATTCCCCGGTTAATTGAACCTAAAAGTTTGCATTTTTCATCAAGCCAATTAAGCGGGGTCTACTGTAAATATTTACAAATATTTATAAAGTTTTTTTTTCAACGAACACGACTTTTATGAGAAAACTTATTGAAAAATAATAAGATTTCTTTTTAATGTTCCTACAAAAGGTTATTTTAAGAAGATTTCTATATGATTATGATGTGATTTTCTTTTTGGATGAAAACTATAGAGAAATCTTCTTAATTTTGTTCCATTTTATGTGATCATAATTCGATAGCTAGGTTTTCCGTACAGGTCCTTTTAATGTACAATTAATTGGAGCTTTTTCGATTACAACCCATCATATTTCATTCTGTAAAGATAAATTAAAGGATGATTCATATAAAATAAAATAAATTACACTGCCTTTCAATGCAAAATAAATAAACACATGAGGTTCTGTCAAATCAAAAAAAAAAGAAAAAAAATCTGTAAGGGTGTTACCTTTGGCCTGGCCGTATATTAAATACCCTACACTGCATTTTTTTGAAAATTTTGCTTATATGGGAGGTGCACTTGTGCGAGTTCACCCAGTTTTTGTTCGGAGCTTGCATTTGTAGTTCTTAGTGTCTGAGTGAAATTTGTTTGGATTATCTCAAAAAAGTGTTTTCAGCCTAGCGTTTTGAAGCTTTTGCTTATAACCGAGGTGCCACGCCCTCTTATCCGAGCTCGTTAAGTTTTAGCTCAGAGCATATATTTATAGTCCTTAGTATTTGAGTGAAATTAAGTTGAATTATCTCAAAAAACTCTTTCATTATAGCATTTTGAAACTTATGGGAGGTGCCACACCCTCTTGCCTGATTTCACCGAGTTTTTGTTCAGAGCTTGTATTTATAGTTCTTAGTGTTTTGGTGAAAGTTATTATCTTGAAAAACGCTTTCAGTAAAGTGTTTTGAAGCTTTTGCTTATATGGGAGTTGCCACGCCCTTTTGTTCGAAATTTCCCAGTTTTTGCTTGCGCTTACAATTTGTTGTATTCATGTGTATTTTGTTTACATTGTCGTGAAAAATATTCCTAAATTTGCATTTTGAATATATTTTTTGTATGGGTGCTAGGCGTGGCCGTTGACTGATTTTGCTCATTTTCAATCCCTCGAGCTAACTTTCATGACGGATGCAGTGTACCATATTTTATTGTGTGATCTTGCTCAGTTTTCTCAAAAAATTTATTTCCGCGCACACCCAACCACCCAGCCAGACAGACGGAAATGGCTATGTCGACTCACGAGGTGACGCTGATCAAGAATATATATACTTTTAAATATCTGCCACGTCTCCTTCTCTTTGTTACGAACGGAAGGACAAAGTGAATAAACTCTGGGTGTAGGGTATAAAAATAAAGATTTTAGAAAAAATTTCGTTTCAATGGGTTAATTATTATGGTCGGAAAGTTGATTTTAACGCCACTGTGCCACGGCCAGGACGGCCGATCGATATAACCACTCTGGAAATCCTTCAAGAAGCCCAAAAACTAACAGTGAGGATAAAGTACTACATATCTCGGATTGTAACTGGGGGCGAAACTAGAGTTAATCATTATGAAAATGAGTCCAAACAGGAGTCTATGCATGCAGTGGCACAAAAAGCGCAAACTACCAACCAATCGGCTGAGAAAGTCATTGCGACAGTCTTTTGGGACTCAGAAGAAATCTTGTTGATCGAATACAAAGATAAAGGTGTCTCCATAGCCGGAGAATACTACGGTTCAATCTACGTGTTTGTACTACGTGGGTGTACTACTTCTTCACGAGAATGCGCCTGTTTACAAGAGGCGTGTTGCAATGGCCACCCTTCAGAAAGTGAGCTTCGAAGTGGTCGAAAATTGCGTTACGTAAAATATAAACGGCACCCTTAAGTTATTCAAAAATTCTGAATTTATAAGGGAGTTGTCACTATTCGGATATGAAATTCTGGTAAAATTTTCTTGAAATTAAGTAGTACGAACTATTTTTTTCTCCGCGTAGATATTGAGATTTGCTAGTTAACTTTTAGGGGCTTTTGTAATAAAAATCAACTTTTGTTTTTAACTGTACAGTTTTGAATGAATGGCATGTGATATTAGCTTTCTTGCAACTTTAGTTTATATAGATGATTTACAACGAAATCATAAATAATCTGATTCGATAGATTAAGTTAATAGGTTATAAAATTAGGAAACCTTGACAGAAATTACATACTCTACAATACAATACTACAAATACAATACTCTGAGTACAATAGAACTTTATCAACTTATTTTTTAGAAAGCTTAAAGATTTAATTCTACTAGGAAACATTTACTTTTTAGTAATTTTACCATCCCAGAAAATCTTTAGTTCGAACATTTAGATGAACATTTATAAGGCAGAGTACTTTCATCCAATAACAAGAACGGCTATTCTTTTTCTTCTTGTGTTCTCTTGGAGCAAAGGGCCTCGACAAAAGTTATAGTGTCTTTGACTCAAATATTTTTTGTTCTGGAAATTGCATTTTCATAGAAATAAGTCACATTTTTTTGGAGATTTCGACTAGAGCTTGTAACTCTTTGGGTATGCGTTCTTCTCCCTAGATATGAGTGAAGATCAAGTGCAAATATTTTTCGATGAATAGTTTATAATTATATATAAAAAAAAAGTAAGGAAAACTTATTATGAAATTTTTGCGTACAATTTGACAAATTTTATTGATTTACATTTTTATTGATAGAACAACAAAATGCTACATGTCCATTGAGTTTAATCAAAATCTATAAATCCTTAATGTCTCCGTATAATCCATGCTCACTTTAGGCTAAACCAGCAGTATTAGCTCTTGTTTTTGCATCGACCCATGGTTTTAAGTTTGCCATCGAAGCATAAACACCGGGGAAACTTTTGCGTGCACAGCCAATACCCCAAGATACAACACCTACTTGTTCGCCGTTTTGAATGAGTGGACCACCAGAATCACCTTGACAAGCATCTTTGCCACCTCCTTCTACCATAGCGCAGATCATGCTATCATCAATGGTGTAAATTATATATTTTGATCTGCATGCTGAATTAGAAATAACATCTAAATCAACAACTTGTAGACGATCTGGTCCACGACCGCCTTCGGTCAAAGCACCCCAACCACTGACTTGAACCGTGCTACCATCTTTTGGACGTGCGTCAGCCAATCTAATTGGTTGTACGGAAGCACTGTAGGTTAAACGACCTTGAAGCACCAAAATTGCAACATCATTAGCACTGTTAGCGGTATTGTAACCTTCATGCACGATAAATTTAAGTACAGGCAATGCTGTGGCCTTATCACTCAGATATGTGTTTCCAGCGACGACTGTCAAACCGGCGGCACTTGCCAAAGTGTCGACACAATGAGCTGCAGTCAAGATAATATCATTCTCTAAAATGCTGCCACCGCAACGGTGATTGCCATTATAACGCAATGAGATTTGATGTGGAAACTCATTTATATTAGTGTCCTTGCCACCAACAATACGTCCATCGGGGCGTGGTACGACTGATTCGGTATCGGCAATAGCGCCGGCACAAAAGCAGACCGTTAAAAGTAGCACAACGTAACGATACATGGTAAAGGTATTAACTGATTTATGTCCATTGCCAGACAAATGCTTTTATACAAATATGCTCGGGCGATCATATATTGGAAAATTCTATCTTATCTATATCTGGATTGATTATAAAACTTTAAATGGATTAAAAAAATTTAGTACTATTTTATCTGTAAATTTACGCAAAAGACAGTAGCTGCTATTTTGATTTATTAGTAAAATATTGATAATATAACGATAATCTTAAATACCTGACTATAAATTAAAAACTTTTTCAAAGCGGCTTAGATGGAAATACCTAATTAAATATATGTAAAATGAAAGGGTTTTTTTCTGGCATTGTTTTCGATAGGAAAACATATATGTATTGGGCATAACATACGTCACCGGATACCATTTGGCTTCTATTTTTCTGATTTCTTTGAAACTTTTTTTTCTTATAGTATTAGTCTAGACTAGCCGCCATGATTGTTTAAAATTTTGTTTTTATCGAGCAGCTATTTCATGCCTGACGTAACAAGAATTGCCACACCCCCTCCGATGTCACTGAAATTCGGTAAATAGTTTCGTTTCAAACTGATAAAAATGCGATATTTTTTGTTGGATTTTGAAGGGGTGCAAAAAGTGGAAAATCGGTAAATTGTGGCAAACACTCCTTCACATAATTGTTCATAACCTGTACATTTCTTAACCGATTTTCACATTCAGACCAATTTTGAAAAGCTATTGAAATAGGCTATTGGCACAGGGTAGTTTGAAAAAGTACTAAATTTTGTACTATTTTAGTACTAATTTGTGAGTATGTATTCTCCTTTAACTCCTAGGAGGAGCATAGGGCAAATATGAAACCTCTCCATTCGTCGCGATCCCTTGCGATGACTTTGATCTCTTGCCACGACTTTCCCGATTCTTGGATTTCCTTTTCCAGCGACCTTTTCCAGTTGGTTTTGGGTCTACCACGTCCTATACTGCCTTGTGGATTCCACTCAAGAGCCTGGCGACAAACTTCGCTGTGTGGTTTCCGAAGAGTGTGACCAATCCATCCCCATTTGCGCAGCTTGACCTCGTTTGCTATAGCCCTCTGATTGCATTTTTGATGTAGCTCGGCATTTGATATAGTGCGAGGCCACCAAACCTTTAATATTCGCCTTAAGCATTTGTTGACGAATATACGTACTTGCAGCTTGTTCGTTAGTTGTTCAGTAACAAGCCATGTTTCGCACCCATATAACAAAACCGATTTCACATTCGAATCAAAAATGCGCACTTTCGTTTTGGTGGATATAACGGATGAAGACCATATTTTGTTCAGTTGAGCAAACGCGCCTTTTGCTTTTGCTATTCTTGAGTTGATGTCCTCTTTTGCTTCACCATCCATGGAGATAATGCTGCCTAAATACGTGAAGCTATCGGCGTTTTCGATGTCATCACTGCCAGCTCTAATCGTGATGTCATTCCTGTTTGCGTTTAACTTCATGCTTTTAGTCTTGGATACATTGATTTTTAGGTCGGCCTTTTCCAAGACTAGGTCTTCAATTTTGCTTTGCATATCTTTGCAGATGTCGTCAGTACTAATTTAGTACTATTTTATTACTAAATCACAAAAAACGCTCCAAAACTTACTTTTTTGACCTTCTATATATTTTGTGAAAAAAAAAAAATCCTTTCAAATGAATCAAAAACTAAGATGGTATCCTTTACAGATTTGATGTTATGTTTTTTTGTACTCTTAAAAAATTTGGAATTGACCGGACCTGCTTCACAAAACTCACAAAAATGGACATTTCTTAAACAATGATCTGACTTATTTTGGAAGGCTACTGGCAAAAAGTAAGTTTTCTGCTATATGGCATAAAATACTATTTTTACTACTTTTTTAGTACTAAAATTAATAAAAAAGCACCACTATGGCCTACATATTAGATCTTCTAAAATATTTTTGCTGCAATGAAGACAAAACTATCTTTCATGTGGTATGTAATACAAAGATGGTACAAAGAAAAACAAAAAGCAATGAAGTGACTTCATGTTTTTATACCATACACGCAGGGTATAATCATTTGCCCTTCCGTTTGTAACGCATAGAAGGAGACGTGGCAGGTATAGAAAAGTATATGTATTCTTGATCACCTTATCTACAGAGTCTATATAGCCATGTTCGTCTGGCTGGCTGTCTCTCTATCTGTGGAAATATTTTTCATGGAAAAACTAATAAAGATATTCCGATAAAATTTGGTACGCTACCTCCGTCATTAAAGCGCAATTTTTTGAGCATTATTCACGATAACGCATCCAAAACAGACAAAAATACTAAGGATAGCAAGTGTAAGCACTAGTGATGGTCTTGTTCTTGCACATTGAGTCTTGGTCTTGATATTGAGCCTAGGTCTTGGTTTTAATCTTGGTCCTTTGGTCTTGAACAATTTTCTAAAAATTGTTGAGTATTAAAAATTTCCAAACGTTATTTTTACAAAGCAGTTGGATTTAAAGATGCCAAATTTCGAATTGAGATATGATTTTATGCTTGAAATTCGCAAGACTAAAAAGCAGTCTTCGTCTTGATGATTATCGTGAGCAAGACCAAGACCAATATCAAGACCATAGAAGTCTTGGTTTTGGTCTTGCAATGATATCAGCTATTGAAAAAGTGTTTTTGTGATGTTTCTAGAATCAAGCCAACCAAACTAACTTGATTGATTTGAGGTAATGTACCAAAATTTCGAACAGATACTAGGATTAGTTAGCAAAAACTAGGCGAACTCAGACAATAGGGCATGGGACCATGCTAAAATGTAGGGTAACCCCTTGCTAAGAAGTTTTTTTCAATTTTACATTTAACAAAAATTCCTTGTTTTCGTTAGATAGAAAAAATATTCTCCAACTTCCATTACTTTTTTTTCTCCCAAGCTTCTCTCGAACATACTGCCTACCTTCTCATCATTTTTTTTTTATACTAACGAGCATGCATCAGATGACATTGTTGTGTTGAGCTTTCTGTTCAGTTTTTTTTATATAATACACTTACAAAATAACAAAATGCATTAAGGAAACAAAAAATTTGGAAGGTTGATTTTTGTTTTCGTTTCGTTGCCAACCCTCAAGGGGGCTTAGAAATACTCGAGATGCAAAAACAAGTTCTATCCTCGTTTAATTTATGAGAAACAAGCAAATACAACTACCAGATACGATGAGATGTTTTGTACATGCTACTTAGCTACAAGGTGATTTCTACATACATAGTTCTAAATCGAGAAGGATTCGACCTACGAGAAGGTTTTTGTGACTGTTGCTACCATCTCGATCTCCTGTAAGAATGTAAAGTTAGTGCTTATTTGATTTCACTTTAGTTGTGAATAAAAGTTTGAAGTTACTAAAGTGTTATGATTGTTAATGACATGGTGTACAAAAATTATATGGTATATAACCAAGATTTCATTTTCCAAAAAATTTCAAATGTTTTTTTTTTCCAAAGGTTGAAAATGATAACGATTGTTTAAAGACTAAATTTCCTTACAATATATGTATACCTCAGCTATGTGCAGAATTTAACTTTTGAGTAAGAAATGTAATAATTTTGAAGAAAAATTAAACTAAACACTCGTGCCCCTTACCATATGGCCGCTGCTATAGGTCTGTAACCCATATGAACCCAAAAACAAAAAAAAAAAGACGAAATTCGCATGATCTCAGTTATCAGCAGAAACACTGACGACGAGCTGTTTCTAAAATTAGGAACGATCATCTTAAATGAACTTTTGTTTGTTTTGTTTTAAAATTTTTCAGTGCGTGTTAATTGATTGTTTAAATTTTAAAAAATGTGGTTTTTCTATAACAGCGTCTTTTTATTTTTTTTTTTCTTGAGAAAGATTATAATATAAACGCAAATAAATCAATTCTGAAATTCAATCTACTTTGTTTTATTTTGCAATACTAGGGCGTTCCAGGAAAAAAATTTTTTTGATTTTTTCAAACCTTAAAGCGGATTTGGATGTCTTATGGGATAAAAATATCGTGTGAATTTTTTCAGATTTTTATACCCTACACCCAGCGTATATTCACTTTGTCCTTCCGTTTGTAACGCAGAGAAGGAGGCGTGGCAGATATAGAAAAGTATATATATTCTTGATCAGCGTCACCTCCTGAGTCGATATAACCATGTCCGTCTGTCTGGCTGGCTGGCTGTGTGTGTGGAAATACATTTTTTGGGAAAACTAAGCAATATAATTCAATGAAATTTGGTACACAGCCTTCGTCGTCAAAGATAGCACGGGGGATTGAAAATGAGCGAAATCGATCAATGGACACGCCTACCGTCCATACAAAAAATACCTTCAAATTGCATCTTTTAGAGTATTTTTCACGACAATACAACCAAAATACACATAAATACTAAGAATTGTAATTGCAGGCTCTGAGCAAAAACTGGGCGAATTCGGACAAAAGGGCGTGGCACCTCTCATATAAGCAAAAGCTTCAAAACGCTGTACTGAAAGCGTTTTTTGAAATAATCGAACTAAATTCTATTCAGACACTTACAACTATAAATACAAGCTTTAAGTAAAAATTGGATAAAATCGGACAAGAGAGCGTGGCACCTCCCATATAAGCAAAAGCTTCAAAACGCATTTTTTGAGATAATCCAACCAAATTTCACTCAAATATTAGAACTATAAATGCAAATTCTGAGAAAAAACTGGGTGAATTCGGACAAGAGGGCGTGGCACCTCCCATATAAGCAAAATTTTCAAAACACTGCTGCGTAGGGTATTTAATGTTTGGCCAGGCCAAAGGTAACACCCTTACTAGTTTATTAGTCATTTAGAGGTCGCGATATAAACTTTTTAAATAATAAACTAAAAAATTTACAGTCGTATTAACATATGAATAAAAAAATATTAATTTTAGTTCTGCACATTCGAATTACTTCTTGTTTTCAATTCATTTTTTACTGACTGCTTACTGTAACTTGAAAAAACTTTGCTATGCTGTTCGACGTTAAGTAATAAATAAAGTTGATATCGCGACTTCTAAATGACTAATAAAAAGTCTGAAAAAATTCACACAAATTTATCCCATAAGACATCCAAATCCGCTTTAAGGTTTGAAAAAATCCAAAAAAAAAATTTTCTTGGAACGCCCTATAGTACATACATACATGTGGATATATCTGCGCCTGATAACCTAAAGAACAATAGGTTCCAACAGGATGGTGTTGTGGCATGTCATACTATTGGCTAGACAAGCGACTTACTAAAGGAACATTCTGGCAAAAACGTTATCTCCAGAACCGAATAGAACTATAAAATGACCTTCAAAATTTGAACGCAACACCTCTGAATTGAGATCATAGATTTAGAATGATAAGAGACTAAGAAGCTCGAAACAATACTCTCCTGGTCATCCTTGAGAGACGACCTCAAAACATGAGTAATTTTCCCAACTCTGTACGAATATTCCATTCTCATTTTCCATACACATCCAACAATGAATGTGCCACCCATCCATTATTTTTTGTTTATGAAAACATTGGTACCTCCTACATTTTCACTTTTCACCGATGCTTAGACCTGCAACATAAGTATGTACATACGTAGGTACGTAAATGATTTTCTTTTATTTTTTTTTAGCTTAAAAAAGCCTGACTGCTCTCAAAACATGCCTTATTTGCAATTTTTTTTTATAGTCTAGAATTAAGGGTTGGCACAAGACATCTTGTTGTAGTTTTAAAACATTTCATTTCCAGGTGCGTTATGTCTTGTACCGCTTTATGTAGATCAAATACTTCAGCTAAGTGCCGCGTGGACATGTCTTGATAGTACTTGGATATGAAAGAAGAAAAAACAAATGCAGCACAGACTTGTTTGATTTGCTTCAGTTCAGTTCAGTGCATATAATGAAGGTGAAGTGTATGACAGCTACTACAGTTATGTCAACGTAGCAACTTGCAAATGTGACCATATCTGTGGACTTTTGACAAAACAACCTAAGTCGAGATAAGACAATTCTCCAGGATTTTAGTCCTAAATATAAAATTTAAATACGCTTCTATTGGTATAATCGCCATGTCTGTATGATTTCTTGTTCCAGAGATATAAAGGTGTCCCATAGTTCACGCAAGATTTGAACTTAGCGCTATTCGTGCGGTGAAGTGCTATGAACCAAAGAAAAAATTAATTTGGCAGCTGATACTTTAAGATTGGTAAAAATGTATTAAAAGAGGAGATTCAACGCTGCATCAACGAAATTGAGCCACATTATTGAAAAGTAATTAATCAGTTTTTGGGCTCTCCTGAAAAGTTGCCAATTTCGAGTTAGGTTGTTTTGTCAAAAGTCCACAGATGTCATGAATTTTGTTGTGGTTTTTCTACTCGCACGTTTAACACTGACTTGAAGTATGTTTGTATAAAATACAGTATGTACACTGAAGTATATGTTAGGTTCAGGTTTTCTATGACACTAATAACATCACAAAGTGTAGTTAATAGGGCTATTCTGGCGACAGTATTAGAGCTGTCAAACAGCTCACCACAGTCTTCACTGCTACGAGAGTAGTAACGAAGATGTTTTGGTATTCTGGTAGCATTTAGAAAGCTTTTTTCCGTCTTTATGAAAACGACTTTTAATACCTGCTACGTAGGAGGTCTTAGAGCGATCTTAAAGCTATTAGTTGCTTTCCTGTCAGGTTTTTATTATGTGAAAAGTGAAGAATTAAGAAAAATTTTATTTTATTGCTAGTTTATAATTTTTTATCATAAAACAGCTGGGCGGGCTTAATGTTAGATTATCGACTGTTAATATTTTTTTTTAAACCTAATTTGGCTTATTACGCTTTTAATTTTAAGAAAGAATATTTAATTGAAAATGTCTGATCGGATCTACTTTCGGAGATATAGCCATCGAAAGATCGGTATAAGTTCGGAACCCCTGTTTGGATTTTAATAATATTGGTGTCATATCAAAGGTATTTTAACGAACTACAAAATTGATGCATTGGGTGTTGGAATTAATTTTAAAGGTTTTTTTTTCGGTTTTTGAGCATTTATTTAGAAACAACGGTACAATGTATATTATTCAAAGTATTGTCCATCGTTAGCTACAACATTTTCCCATCTTTCTGGCAGCATATGGATTCCGCGCCGGAAGAACGACTCGTCTTTAGAGGCAATCCACGAATCGACACATTTTTTGGTATCATCGTTAGAAGTGAAGTGCTGCTCAGCCACGCCATGCGTCATCGATCTGAATAGGTGGTAGTCGGAAGGGGCTATGTCTGGGCTATAAGGCGGGTGGGGTAGCACATCCCAATTCAGCGCCTCCAACGTTTCCTTGGCGGTTCTTGCTACATGTGGCCGTGCGTTGTCATGTTGAAAAACCACTTTGTCGTGTCTTTTGGCATATTCCGGCCGTTTAACCTTTAATGCTCGGCTCAATTGCATCAATTGTTGTTGGTAGCGTTCCCCAGTGATGGTTTCGTTAGGTTTTAGCAGCTCATAGTACACGACACCCTTCTGATCCCACCAAATACACAGCATAAGCTTGGCGCCATGAATATTCGGCTTGGCCGTCGATGTTGATGCATGGCCGGGTGTTCCCCACGATTTTTTTCGCTTAGGATT
>CATOTO010000312.1:0-40136 GCA_951812925.1 Calliopum simillimum | reverse complement strand
AGACCTTCCGGCTGGGTGACCTGACGGATATCGGTATTGAAATGATGCTCAAGCGGATCGCTGTAGTGGTTAGCTTTATAGGTGCGGACCGCCTCTTTATTCCATTCACTGGTGAATACGCACTTGCCGCCGATCGCCTCGAACCCCTTACGAATGCCGCCAATACCGGCAAAAAGATCGATAAAACGAAATTCAGGATTATCATAATGGGCGGGACGGGACGGCAGCAGCCCCTGTAACAGCGACAGTTCCGCCTCACACAGCGGTGGCAGGGCGGTTTTACCCTGACGAATCCGGTTCAGGAGTGCCGGCGTCCAGCAGGAAAATCCTGCCTGCTGCAGGCGGGCCGTGAGATCACGAACCGAATAGATTGCCAGCACCTGCTGAAAGAGTTCAGACGCATCAGCAGATGAAAGTGCAGCAGAGAGTGGTTCAGCGAGGGCGGCGGGATGCATGCGTTTTTCCTTAACAGTAAGGTGCCTATGCTATCACTCCAGACGCTGTGAGGAAATTGCCTGGATGTGCCCTGCGCCAGACCCCCGGAATGTTCTGTTTTTGCGGCGCACGGTGTGAAGTCGTCGGGCGGCGGCTTTCGCTTTTCGTGACGCAGACTAAAGTTGAAGTACCAGCAAAAAAGGAGAGGTTATGGCTGATGTTCACTCCAGCGAAATACGCAGCAAAAATATGCGTGCCATTCGCGCTCAGGATACGGCCATTGAGCAACGTATTGCGCTGCTGCTGAAAGATCGGGGCTTCAGCTTCCGCGTGCAGGATAAAAACCTGCCGGGACGGCCCGATTTCGTTCTGACAGAACATCAGGCAATTATTTTTGTTCATGGCTGCTTCTGGCATCGTCATCACTGCTATCTGTTTAAACTGCCAGCGACGCGCACAGAATTCTGGACCGGCAAAATCAACAGCAACGTTGAACGTGACCGGCGTTATGTGCGACAGCTACAGGAGAGTGGCTGGAAAGTGCTGATCATCTGGGAGTGTGCGCTACGTGGCAAACTGCGCCTGACGGATCAGGACCTGCTGGAGCGGCTGGAGGAGTGGCTGCTGGCGATGCCGGAGAGTGCCGAAGTCGACCATCAGGGCATTCATCATTACAACGCCGATTGCTAATCACAGACATAATTGGTTAGATCTGCGCTTTCTCCGTGGCCAGGAGCCTGAAATGAGCAGCATAAAACTGACGGTAAAACGCCTTTACCAGATTCGTGACGAGCGGATGGTGAATACCAAAGCGACCGCGCGGGTTTACTGCGGTGAAAGGCTTGTCGCCACGGAGGAGATCACCGGCATGACCGAAAGCCCGGTCAGCAAATATCTGCATGCTGAAGGAGCAGCAGGCGAGACGGTGCGGGTAGAGTGGGATTGTGAGGGCATCGCCGAGATGACCGTTACGGAAATTGAGCGCTGCCCATGTTGTCAACATAACGAACCAGACTAAGGATAAGATTTTGGCGGGAACCAGTTTACTGACTTTACTTGATGATATTGCAACACTTCTGGACGATATTTCCGTCATGGGGAAAGTGGCGGCGAAAAAGACCGCTGGCGTACTGGGCGACGATCTGTCGCTGAATGCTCAGCAGGTCAGCGGCGTAAAAGCCAACCGTGAGCTGCCGGTAGTATGGGGCGTTGCCAAAGGATCGTTTCTTAACAAACTGATCCTGGTGCCACTGGCGCTGATTATCTCCGCGTTTGCGCCCTGGCTGATTACGCCGCTGCTGATGATTGGCGGTGCCTATCTCTGCTACGAAGGCGTGGAGAAGGTGATGCACAGTTTGCAGCATGACAAGCAGAGCAAATCACCGGAAGCGCGTCAGCAGCGACCTCGATTCGCTGGCGAATCAGAATGCGGCAGAGTTTGAGAAGAAGAAGATCAAAGGCGCGGTGCGCACCGATTTCATTCTGTCAGCCGAAATTGTTGCGATTACCTTAGGCATCGTGTCGGAATCGCCGCTGCTCAACCAGGTGATTATCCTGGCGGGCATCGCTATTCTGGTTACGGTGGGGCGTTTACGGCATCGTGGCGGCTATCGTCAAAATTGATGACTTTGGATTCTGGCTGCGTGAAAAACCTTCACGCCTTGCGCAGGGGTTGGGTAGCGTGCTGCTGACTGCCGCGCCCTGGCTGATGAAGATCCTCTCGGTGGTCGGCACCATCGCCATGTTCCTGGTCGGCGGCGGTATTGTGGTGCACGGCATCGCACCGCTGCATCATCTGATCGAGGAAGTCAGCAGTGGCTTCAGCGGCTGGATCGCCATGCTGCTCAGCAACGGCGCCAACCTGGTGCTCGGCTTTATCATTGGGTCGATCGTGCTGTTAGTGGTCAACCTTATTGCCAGAGTGCGCGGAAAATCGGTATAAAGCGCACTGTGATTTACGGTCAGGAGAATGACGATGAACGACGACATGTTTGAATTTGATATCGACGCACAGCTTGAGCAGGCTGAAGCGAAAGCAGAGAAAAAAGCCAGCGAAGTGCCGGATGATCTCGGCGACGAAGCCGATTGCGAAGGCTGTAAAATCTGACGTCAGCGTCAATACTTCATCAAAGCGGATAAGTTTTTTTATCCGCTTTTTTTATTTTCCGCATATCCAGCTGATTAATTCCGAATTTGCCCTTTTTTTGCGTGCCTTAACAGGCAGGAACGTTATTCGCCTGCTATAAAGAAAATAATCACTCAGGTTAATAACACTCAGGTTAATAAAAGGAGCACATTATGGTTTTCGCAATCAGTGAAGAAGTACAGCATAAGGAAGAGGGGCAGACGATGGTGGTGACCGGCTACGCGAGTGGCATGGTGGAGTGCCGCTGGTATGATGGCTATGCCGTGCGCAGCGAAGCCTTTCGCAGCGATGAACTCTGCGCTTTGAATCCCGCGCAGCAACTGGCGGGCTGACAGCATCAGGCCTGTGGGTTCTGCGACCCGCCAGGCCCGGTTTCTGCTTTTTCTGGCCCGGCACGCTCCCTGTGCCGCCCTGTTTTCAGACGTTACCGTCGTTATCTTCTTCAACCGCCTGATAGATCCGCTGCAGCACATCCGGGAAGGCGGACTGGACGCGACTCCAGCTCGGTATAAACGGCTTATCGTTAGGACGCTCAATAAAAAGCCTGACCCGCTTCCAGAATCGACTGGGTAAACATCTCTACCGCTGCCTCTTCCACATGCTGATCAAACTTCAGCCCGTTCATCGCCGCCTCATGGTTATAGGTCTCCATCATATCCAGCGCATTACGGTAATAGGTCGCCTTCAGCACCCGGAACGAGTCGCTGGTCAGCGGTACACCCATGGTGGCGAGCTTGCGCAGCAGTGACTGGACGATATCGCTGCTCATGCGCTTCAGGCCGCCGGTGCCGTCATCTTCAGCCAGCGGCTGATGCTTGTGATCGTAGTTATCGGCGATCTCAACCTGGCACGACTGGCGGGTGGTGTAATTACGATAAATCTCTGACAGCACGCCAATCTCCAGCCCCCAGTCGCCGGGGATTTTAATCCCGTTCAGCACATGCGTCCGCATGGCGAACTCCCCGGAGAGCGGATAGCGGAAGCTCGACAGATATTCCAGATATTCTGAATGGCCATAAACTTTCTGCAGCGATCGCAGCAGCGGACCCACCAGCAGACGTCCAACTCGGCCATTAAGCTTGCCATCCGCGACGCGCGCATAGAACCCCTTACAGAATTCATACTGAAATGCCGGGTTCGCCACCGGGTAGAGCAGGCGTGCCAGCATTCCGCGCTCATAGGTGACAATATCGCAGTCATGCAGAGCCACACAACTGGTACGGTCTGACGCCAGCGTATAGCCGGTGCAGAACCAGACGTTGCGTCCTTTGCCGGGATTAGTGGGTGACAGACCCTCTTTATCCAGCTCGGCATCAATCGCCTTCAGGCGCGGGCCATCGTTCCACAGAATGCGATGCCGTTGCGGCAGACGGGAGAAAAACTCGCGGGCAAACAGGAACTGGTCGCGGTCGGCGCGATCCAGCCCAATCACAATTTCATCCAGATAGGGCACTTTAGCCAGCTCATCGACGATTTTCGTCAGCGCCGGGCCTTCAAGTTCGGAAAACAGCGATGGCAGGATCAGCCCCATTTTGCGTTTGCGGGCAAAGCGTACCATCTCTTTTTCCAGCGACTCCACGCTACGGTGGGTGAGGTTGTGAAAGTTGGTGATTACGCCATTCTGATAAAAGTCACTCATCGCATCATCCTTTTAATGCCCGTGGGCAGCTCATTGAGGTTGAGTCAAAAAATAGTCCAGTCCTTCACGCCAGCCCTCTGGGCCATGGTGAGCTGTGTGATAGATCTGCTGCTGATCGGACCGGCTGAGTGTCACCGGTGTTTTACTGTAGCCCTTAATTACGACCGCATAATCAACCGCATCCAGCATCGGCGCATCGTTAGGGCCGTCACCCAGTCCGATGGTCACGCGTGCCTCACCGGGTGAATGCGCCAGCAGCCAGCGCAGGGCTTCGCCTTTGCCGCTGCCCGCAGGCATCACATGCCAGAAACGCCCGCCCTGGGTCAGCGCCAGGCCCTCTGCACGCAACGCATCATGGAACTGGTCAAACGCCTCGTCACTGTCGCGCCAGACAATCACTTCTGACGCATCGCGCTGACGCGACAGTTCTGCATCCGCCTCACTCAGGCCGGTCATTGCGGTCACTTCCGGATCAGAGAAGTCATGAAAGCCGGTAAAAACGGTACGCTGTTTTCAAGGCAGCCAGCCGCTGGCAGATAGCGTCATAGGTCAGGGTGTTATCGGGCAGGCGGATACGCTGCTGATCGTGCGTTTGCACCACGGCTCCGTTTTCAGCAATAAACGGTGAACCGCTGATGCCAAGCCTTTTTTGCAGCGGAATAATCTCGGCTGCCGTTTTACTGGAACAGATCACCAGCGGAACAGCGTACTGCTTGAGCGTGGTGAGCCATTCGGTGGCCGCATCCCAGCGATAGGTATGATGGTCGAGTAACGAACCATCCAGATCGGTAATTATCATTAACGGCTGGTGGAGATCGGGCATTTACAGGCTCCTTTCATCACATTCGCGGCTAAAGCAGCGATTTTTCAATATTATAGTTGAATATGGCTCACACTTTTTTTCCTGCCACGCTGGCTGGAAATCCAGGATAATTCTTAAAACGAAACCGCAGTAAAAGTGAGTATGCAAGAAGTGTGCAGGGCTAAGTGACTGGCGGGCGCGGTGTTTTTGGTAGCAGTCGCTCCATAATTACCCGATCGGTTGCAGAAACGTGCATATCTGATGCTTGTTTCGGAGTCGGGAAAGGGTAATCTGCAGAGGTGTTAAGAATTCCCTGGTGTAACGAATTGAATTTTTACCCGGCCTTCCCGCCGGGTTTTTTTTGAAATCGATTTCAGCGGTTCGCTTCATAGGCGCGATAATCACAAATATCAATTTCAAACGCCTCCGCCAGTTCGCTATAGGAGTGGAAAACCCGGCCTTCTACTTCCAGCCGTGGTGTCTGATCCTGCTCCATATACTCCCGTACCTCTCCCGACGTTCTGGCCTGAATCGCCGCCAGTAAACCTTCGACATCAATCTGCAGATCGGATGGCTGAGCATCGCCGTGCTGTTTTTCGTCTGTCATTTTCTGACTCCTGAGAGCAAACAGAGTAATCAGTATAGAACGCAGGGCAGAAAGGCGGGAGCGGAGAGATCGCAGGCAAAAAAAAAGCCCGCGCTGCGCGGGCAAAATCCTTGTTACTTTCAGGTTGGCTGCACCTATGGGGTGATGCAGTGAGAAGAGTTTAAAGGTCTGGCGCGTAAGAAGTCTTGCGGTGAAATGTTAAGGAATTGCAAAAGTTTCTCCTTACTCAGATTTACCTGACTTTTCGACTAAACAGAGCAGAATCAGCTATAGTTAGCGATAAAGCTGATTTTTATCAATACCTAAAGGAATGGTTATGGACATCTTACGAATTATTATCGCTATTCTGCTGCCACCACTGGGCGTGTTTATGCAGGTCGGTTTTGGCGGCGCCTTCTGGCTGAATATCCTGCTGACACTCTGTGGTTATATCCCCGGTATCATCCATGCCGTCTGGGTCATTGCCCGCCGCTAACGCGCTGCATCGCCACGGTTCTTCGTTTAGACTGTACTCAGTCACTAATCTGGAGAACCGAAATGAAGGTAAATGACCGCGTCAGCGTCAAAACCGATGGCGGCCCGCGTCGTGTTGGCACCATTCTGGCTATGGAGCCGTTTAATGAAGGCACCATGTTCCTGGTGGCGCTGGAAGATTATCCGCTGGGCATCTGGTTTTTTAACGAGACCCACCAGCCGGATGGCATTTTCGTCGAGCCTTACCACGAAGCCTGAGCCTGACGCGCAATAAAAAAGCCGCCTTTCCGTTTACCGGAAAGGCGGCTTTTTGCTGTCGGAGATTACGCGGCGGACATCAGCCGCTGACGGTTAACCGCTATAACCTCAGAAGGTTTCCCAGTTATCGCTGCCGCTCGCCAGCGCCGGACGGGGTGCCAGAGCCGGCGTCTTTAAGGGTGAAGAGACGCGAGCAGCCACACCTGTGGTTGCAGGGGCGTCCTGCAGGCGGAATGCCGCGACCGCCTGCGTCAGTTTACCCGCCTGATCTTCCAGCGAGGCCGCTGCAGCGGAGGCTTCTTCCACCAGCGAGGCGTTCTGCTGGGTGACGTTATCCATTTCGGTGACCGCCTGGCTCACCTGCTGAATACCGCGGCTCTGCTCGTCTGACGCCGCCGCAATCTCCGACATAATATCGGTAACGCGACGTACGGCTTCGACAATCTCACCCATGGTGCTACCGGCTGCGCCAACCTGATGCGAACCGTCATTGATCAGCGTGACGGACTCAGCAATCAGCGATTCAATCTCTTTCGCCGCCTGTGCACTGCGCTGGGCCAGATTACGCACTTCGCTGGCCACCACCGCAAAGCCACGACCCTGCTCGCCGGCACGCGCCGCTTCTACCGCCGCATTCAGCGCCAGGATGTTGGTCTGAAACGCAATACTGTTAATGACGTTGGTGATCTCAGCGATTTTTTTCGAGCTGCCGGAAATATTGGTCATGGTTTTCACGACGCTGTTCACCAGCTCGCCACCGCTGCGCGCTTTGCCCGAGGCATCCGCGGCCAGCTGGCTGGCGTGATGCGCATTCTCGGCGTTCTGCTTCACCGTAGCGGTAAGCTGTTCCATGCTGGCTGCGGTCTGCTCCAGTGCCGCAGCCTGCTGCTCGGTGCGTGAAGAGAGATCGGTGTTGCCGGCTGAAATTTCGCTGGAGCCCTGATAAATCGCGACGGCGCCTTCACGCACCGTACCAACGGTGGTTACCAGCGCCTGCTGCATCAGTTGCAGGTTATGGATGAGCGTACCAATCTCGCTGCGGCCATGGGGCAGGGGAGCGGAGGTCAGATCACCCTGCGCAATGCGTTCGATACGCAGCACCGACTGACGCAGCGGACTAATCACCACGCGGCGCAGGAAGACGAAGGTCAACAGCACCAGCACCAGGGCGGCACTGAATGCCACGGCCATGGAGATAAAGCCGATGCGCGACTGTTGATCGGCCTGGGCGGTAATGGCATTGGCGCGATCAGTTCGGATCTTGATCGCCTTCAGCAACACCGCGTTATAGTCGTCATCCAGCTTGCGGGTTACATCGGTCTCCTGAGCGATGATGCCCTCAAAGCTGCCCTGTTTACCGGATTCAATCATCGGTATCAGGCCTTTGGTAATGTAATCGTTGAAGCGAGCCTGCAGCGTGGCATCCAGTTCCATATCCGCGGGCGTCTTAACTTCACGTGCCTGATAAATCGCGAAGCCAGCTTTTGCCTGCTGGATCCGTTTTTCGGCGGCGGCAATATTGGCGCGAAACTCGTCCATTTCACCAATACGCGCGGCGGCACCGGCCTGAATAATGGTCAGGCGCGCAGTACGCAGGTGGTTTGAACTGTTAGAGAGGCCCATACGAACCTGAATTTCGTCCGTGGCATCATCGAGGGAGTGATTGCCGGAAATCAGAAAGTAACTGGCGACACCAATACAGAGTGCGAACAGCAGCAAAATGCCGCCGAAGATCAGGCTAAACAGCGGCACCAGGCGGAGATTCTGCCAGATGCCTGCGCTTTTCTGTCCATTATTATCTCGTGCAGTGTTCATATCCTTACTCTCTTGAGGCTGTTGTTATAAGGCATAACATCGGCAAAAGAGCGTAAAGGCTTAGCAGTAAGAGTGAGACCTGGATCGCAATTCCGGGCAAAAAAAAAACCGGCCAGAGAGGCCGGTTCTTCAGATGTTATGATCAGCGGATATTAACGTAAATACCTGAGGTCACATTATCCGTTAAACGCACCACATGATAAATAACCTGCTTATTATGGGTTTTGATTTTGCGTTTAATATTACCTTTGTGTGACGATACCGTTTTGGCCTTAATTTGCATTTTATCTGAGATCTGGATGGTATCATGACCTGACATCCACATCTTCAGCATGTTTGACTCAGTCTGGCTCAGCGTTAATGGATGTACATCCATGCCCGAAGAGATACGCGCAGACTGGTTAAGCTTCTTCTGCAAATAGGTGCTGAGTAAGGAATCCAGGGTCGATGTCTTCATCGATTTTGATGTAATAATCAGGTTCTTACGAACGTAGAGATATTCCTCAAAATGGATATTGCTAATCGCCATGAATATAAAGAACAGCGTATCAGGATGCTGCGTAATAATGCTGCGGATACGTTCACTGGAATCGGATTCATGAATGAAGCAATCTTCATTAATAAAAACGACACCAGGGTTTAATTGCTCACATTTTTGCTGTAGTTGCTCAATATCGGAGACAGAAGAGATATTCTTCTTCTTAACTCCTTTTAAAGACATGTAGTCTGATAATCCCAGGCGTGTGTAGTTGCAGGAATCCATAATAATAGTTGGCATAATAGCGACCCTCACCAATTTGTTATCCGTTTAAATCAACGATGAATACGCGTTGCGGTACGAGAGAGATTTCTTAGGTACTTTTTTATTCTGCTCGTGCAGTTTGGCAACAGGCAAACGCCCGTAAAAGTCTTCATCCCTGACCCGTTCTGCAAAAAATTTGTGCTGCCATGACGTCACACATTCTCCGGCCATGGCGGGGAATGCCAGTGAAATGTCGGAGGTTAAGTAAGACTCATTTTTTTGGGAGCCAGGTCACTATCCTTGAAAACGAGGAGTTTTCTGATAGGACAATTCTCAAAAACATTTGTTTTACGAAAGTGTGATGTCTCAGCGTGCGTTGACAATGCCGGAAAAAACATTTTTTAACAAGAAAAATAACTTAAAGATTTTTTTCTTGTAAATTCAGTGTCTTGTCGATTTTGCCTGCACATTCACAGTCTGACCGCTCCTGTGAACCACCCCACTAAAATACGCGAAGCCCGGTTTAATAAGAATTATTTTCAGACTCTCCGCACGTTTATCAGAATTTCCTTAGTTGCATTCTGGAAAACATGGTTCGGAAAATGCACGGATGGTTTTGCGATACTTAAGTATCGTTATGCAAAGATAGTTAGAAACTTAATGTTCAGGGACGGGATAGTTCTGTCAGGAACACGGCGAGTAAATCAAATACTTCACCGAACAAATGCTCACAGAACGGGGCTAGCAGAGGCATCAGCAAGCTGATGGTTAAAATTCCGACTGATAAGGTAATCGGGAAGCCAATTGCGAAGATTGATAACTGTGGTGAAACACGGTTTAACAAACCCAGTACCAGATTTACCATGAGTAACAAAACGATTAAGGGCAGCGCTAACATCATGCCATTAAGGAAAATTAATCCGCCAGATTTCACCAGCGCCATAAACGCATTGGCATTTAGCGGCTGACCGCCAATCGGCAGCGTATGAAAACTGTCCGCCAGCAGCGAGATCAGCCACAGGTGTCCGTTAAAGGTCAGGAACAGCAACATCGCCAGCATGTCGAGAAAACGGGCCAGCACCGGCATGTTAAGACGGCTGCCAGGATCGAAAAAGGTGGCGAACGAGATGCCCATCTGTAAACCAATCACTTCCCCGGCAAGGCGCACGGCAGCAAAAGCGAACTGCATGGTGAAGCCGAGTGCAATACCAATCAGCATCTGCTGAATCAGTAGCAGGAAGCCCTCAGGGGAAAACAGGGTGACATTGACCGCAGGTAACAGCGGCATCAGCAGCCAGGTGATCATTACCGCCAGACCGATTTTGACACGTTTGCTGACGGATCGTTCATTGAGGATCGGTGCGGTGGCGAATAGCGCCATGATGCGCACCAGAGGCCAGAAGAACTGGCTGACCCATTGAACCAGCTGGCTGCTGTCGAGAGTAATCATCAGCCGATGATGTAAGGCAGGTTGGTAAAGACGGTGCGGATATAGTCCAGCAGCAGATTCAGCATCCACGGGCCGGCAATGATACCGGTGGTGGCAACCGCCAGAATCTTAGGAATAAAGGATAAGGTCTGTTCGTTGACCTGAGTCGCGGCCTGGATCAGGCTGATCAGCAAACCGCTGACCAGTGCGGCCAGCAGCAGCGGGGCGGCCAGCATCAGGGCGACGCGCATCGCTTCCTGTCCCATTACCATTACTGATTCGGGTGTCATGTGTTGCTCCGGTAAGAAAAGGGGGATCAGGAGTAGAAGCTTTGCGCCAGTGAACCGACCAGCAGTTGCCAGCCATCGACCAGAACAAACAGCATCAGTTTAAACGGCAGCGCGATGGACGCTGGCGGGACCATCATCATCCCCAGCGCCATCAGCACGCTGGCAACCACCAGGTCGATGATCAGGAACGGGATAAAGACGGTAAAGCCAATCTGGAAAGCCGTCTTCAGCTCGCTGGTAACATAGGCGGGCAGCAGAATACGCATTGGCACCGCTTCAGGACCGGCAATCGGCGCGGTATTCGCCAGACGGGCAAACAGGGCTAAATCCGCTTCACGGGTCTGACGCAGCATAAACTCGCGCAGCGGCTGGGCACCTTTATCAATCGCCACTTCCATGCTGATCTTGTCCTGGCTGAACGGCAGATAGGCATCCTGATAAATTTTGTCGAAGGTCGGCGCCATAATAAAGAAGGTCAGAAACAGCGACAGTCCGAGCAGCACCTGGTTAGGCGGCGCAGAGGGCGTACCCAGGGCGTTACGCAGTAAACCAAACACAATGATGATACGGGTGAAGCTGGTCATCATCAGCAGCACGGCCGGAATAAAGGTCAGCGCAGTGATAAAGACCAGCGTCTGTACCGGCAGTGACCAGCTCTGACCGCCATTCGGCAGCGAGTGACTCACCAGACCCGGCAGCTGGGCATGGGCAACCGGTGCCAGTAACAACAGTGGCAATAAAGGAAGCAGTCGACGCATCATTGTGGTTTTCCGGGACGTTTAACCAGGTTCTGTAACAGCTGACGAAAATCCTGTGGCGCACTGTTAGCCGGCGTCACAGAGACCGGTTCACCCGGCGGCAGAGTATGCAGATGGGTAATCTGCTGTGCGGTGACGCCCAGCACCAGACGCGCATTAGCGGTATCGACAATCACCACCCGCTCGCGCTGGCCCACTGAGACGCTGGCTGTGAGTTTAAGCTCCTGGCCGCTGACCTTTTTCGGCGCGAAGCCGACACGGCGTGCCAGCCAGGCGCAGGCCAGAATCAATAAGATAATCACGGCTAACACGCTGCTGACCTGGGCCAGCATGGAGCCGGTCGAGATCGCCTGAGCGTGCGGTGCAGCCGGTTGCAGCGTTTGATTCTGGCTATTCATAATGTAACTCTTTAGCGACTCAGGCGACGCATACGTTCAGATGGGGTGATGATGTCAGTGATGCGCACGCCATATTTGTCGTTCACCACCACCACTTCACCCTGAGCAATCAGATAACCGTTGATCAGGATATCCAGCGGCTCACCCGCCAGGCCATCCAGAGCCACCACTGAACCCTGCGCCAGACGCAGCAGCTCTTTGATGGTCATTTTGGTGCGACCCAGTTCCACGGTGAGTTTCACCGGGATATCCATAATCAGATCGATATCCTGCAGCGATCCAGCGACGTTGCCGCTGTCGAATGATTTAAAGACTTCGTCGGTCTGCGGCGCACTGGCGCTGCCGACCTGCTCATTCATCGCTTCAGCCCACAGATCGTCCGCAGAGATATCGTCAGACGGTTTATTACTGTCAGTCATGGGGCTGTTCCTCGTTCAGCGAATTCAAAATCGGGTTAATCAGGTGTTCGACACGGAGCGCGTACTGACCATTCATCGTGCCATATTGGCTGGTTAAGACCGGGACGCTATCGACATGGGCGATAATGCGTTCCGGCTTCTCAATCGGCAGCACATCACCGGGTTTCAGCTGCAAAATCCGTGACAGACGCAGTGAGGTTTCGGCAAAGTGCGCGATCAGTTCCAGCTCAGAGTGCTGCACCTGTTTGACCAGGTTATCGCGCCAGTGGTTATCTTCCTGACGTGAGTTTTCGAGCGGTGGATTCACCAGCAGCTCGCGCAGCGGTTCAATCATTGAAAACGGGATACAGATATTAAACTCACCCACCAGGTTACCAATCTCCACCTGGAACGGCGTGTTAACCACGATGTCGTTCGGTGAAGTGGTGATGTTGGTGAACTTTACCTGCATCTCTGAACGTACATACTCGACGTCCAGTGGATAAATGGCCTTCCATGCGTCGCTGTAACCATCCAGCGCCAGCTTCAGCATGCGGCGAATAACGCGCTGCTCGGTATGGGTAAACTCACGGCCTTCGACTTTGGTCGGAAAACGTCCGTCGCCACCAAACAGGTTGTCGACAGCGATAAACACCAGGCTCGGTGAGAAAACCACCAGCGCGGTGCCGCGCAGCGGCTTCAGGTGGATCAGGTTCAGGTTGGTTGGCACCGGCAGATTGCGGGCAAACTCGTGATACGGCTGAATCTTGATCGCCCCGACGCTGATATCCGGGCTACGGCGCAGCAGGTTAAACAGCGCCATACGGAAACTACGGGCAAAACGCTCATTAATAATCTCCAGCGCCTGCAAACGCTCGCGAACCACACGGCGCTGGGTGTTCGGATCGTAAGGACGAATATCGCCTTCCGGTCCGTTTTGTTTCTTTTCTTCTTCCGCACTGCCGCTGTCGCCGTTTAAAAGGGCGTCAATTTCAGCCTGGGAGAGAATGCTATCGCCCATTGATTCACCTCAAAATGAAGGCAGTAAACAGCACATCGTTTACAGCCTGCGGAGGTTGACCTTTTACCAGCGGGGGTGTCAGCGCCTGTTTGACTTGTTCAACAAGCGCCTGCTTTCCTTGCTCTGTCGCCAGCGCCGCAGCGCTCTGACGCGAGAGCAGCAGCAGCAAACGGCTGCGCACCTCAGGCAGATAGTCATTCATCCGACGCCGGGTATCCTCATCGGCCAGACGCAGGGTAAAGCCTACGTAAAGCACGCGGTCGGGATCGTTGTCGGGATTGACCAGGTTAACCGTAAATGTATCAAGTGCAAAAAAGACCGGAGCGGGAGGCGGTTCAACTTTCGCCACCTCAGGCTTATCGCCCTCATGTTTATTCATCATTCGCCAGACTGCATAGCCTGCCACGCTGCAAGCGGCCAGCGTCAAAATGAGCAACACTGGTATTAAGAGTTTACGTTTGCTGCCTTTTTTTGCTTTCGCGTTATCAGACATGGTGCAGTTACTTCCTGTGAATTATGGGCAAGCCTCTCGGCTCACGAGACAGATTATCCGCGTCTTAAGTCAAACCAATGGGTAGAAAAGACGCGGGTTTTACGCTTACCTTCAGCGTTTGCCGCTGTCAGGCGAAAGTGTCGACGGCGCTGTGTTGCCGTTTAACGCGAGCCTGAAGGGCGGCGGGAACGGCGATCGGCGTAATGTCGGTGTCACTGTCCTGGGTGAGGGAGAAGCGGCCATGTTGTCCATCGCGGCGCGCCTCCTGCTGCTGCTGGAATTGCTGGCCCTGCGCGGAACTGTCACTGCTCACCTGACTCTCGCCCAGGTTGATACCGCTCTCTGCCAGCGCGCTGCGCAGCTGCGGTATCGCGGCTTCCAGTGCTGCTCTGACGTGGCTATGGCTGGAAACCAGACTAATTTGTGCCTGATCGTTATCCAGTTTCAGGCTGATCTGGATAGCGCCAAGGTCTTCCGGATGTAAACGCAACTCCGCGTTCTGCTGGCCATTGCGGCTGAACATCACAATCTGCTGACTCAGCGCCTGCTGCCACTCGTCGCTGCCCAGCTGTGAGTTCAGCATCGGCGTTGACGGTGTGCTGGTGGTCGCGGAGGCGGTCACCGGCGCGGGCAGGCTGCTGGCGGTCGCGATTGGCGTAGCATTGATCGCGTTATCGCTGGCGCTGGCTTTAATCGCAGCCTGATCATCCTGCTTGACCATGTTGCTCAGCGCCTGCTGGAAACTGCTGTCGAGCGTCAGGCCGCTGCTGGTCGCACCCTGCGCGGCGTTGTTACTCTGGCTGGCGGCAGTGGTGACGGCAGGTTTGCTCTGTACGTCGCTTCTGGCGTCAGACTTTTCATCTTCGCCCGGTGCGTGGCTCTGCTGCGCGCTGTTCAGCAGTTGCGTCAGCGAGCTCTGGCTTTTCCGGCCGGTATCGGTCTGGGCGATCATCTCGCCCGCTTCACTGCTGACCGGGGTCGACGTGGTGGCTGTAACAGCCGCTACACCCGGTAACATGGCGAACAGCGCCTGCATATTCTGCATATCGCTGGCGCTTAAGGGTGCAACGTCCGGCTTGTCTTTATCATCGGCTGATTTTGACCCACCTTTAATATTTTCCGGCTTAAACAGAGCGGTCAGCGCAGCAGGATTTTCCAGTGCTGCCATCAGGGCATTCAGCGGGGCTTTCGGGCGGGCGTCATCGGCAATTTCTGCTTTGACGTCAGCGGATTGCGCCGCTTTTCCCTGCTGTTTAGCCAGGCCGAGTAACTGGTTTCCCAGTGCGGTCAGAAAGTCCTGCGGCAGGGCATCGGCACCCGCAGCAAGGTCAGTTGAGACTGAGGGTTCTGCGTCGGTTTTTACCGTCGCTTTCATAGCAATGTTTGGCAGCGTAATCATTCACCTCTCCTCGATGCGGCCCGTTGGGCAAATTCGTCCATCCGTTTCTGATCGAGACGGTTTTCCTGTCGTAATGCATTTTCCGCTGCGCGCGTAATCAGCGTCTGATAGGCGTTCAGCCGTTGCTGTTTGTCACGCCAGTTGATCAGCGCCTGTTCCAGCCGCTGATTCCAGTTATTAAGCTGGTTGCGGTGCTGCTCAATCGCTTTTTCCAGCGTCTGAATAAACTGGTGATAGTTGGTCCAGCGGGTGCTGGCAATGCCCGACGACATGTCATCGTTGAGCTTGTTGCGATATTCGTCCTGATAGTCGAGCAGCATCGTCAGCTGCTCGTTCGCGGCGTGCTGGCCGCGACGCATATCGCCTAAATAGATGGCAGCGCGTTCGAGATCCTGCTCCGCTAAGTCGCGCAGCGTATCGATGGCATTTGCAGTTTTCATTGCCGTTACCTCGCGTTAATTCGTGTGACTAGCCAAACAGCGCATGCAGATGCAGGCTGGCGTCGTCGTAATCACTGCGCTCAAAGATGCCCTGTTGCAGGAAGGCTTCCATCTGCGGATAGAGCGTGATCGCTTTATCAAGCATCGGATCACTGCCCGCGGCATAAGCACCGACGCTGACCAGATCGCGGTTACGCTGGAAGCTGGAGAGCAACTGCTTAAACTGGCGCACTCGCGCATAGTGGTTCTCATCGATCAGCGAGGTCATCGCACGGCTGATCGAGGCTTCTATATCAATGGCCGGATAGTGACCCGCTTCGCCCAGCCGACGCGACAGCACAATGTGGCCGTCGAGAATGGCGCGCGCGGAGTCGGCGATCGGGTCCTGCTGATCGTCGCCTTCGGTCAGGACGGTATAGAAGGCGGTGATCGAGCCGCCGCCGTCGATGCCGTTACCGGCACGCTCAACCAGGGCAGGCAGTTTGGCGAATACGGAAGGCGGATAGCCTTTGGTGGCCGGCGGCTCACCAATCGCCAGCGCGATCTCACGCTGCGCCATAGCGTAGCGGGTCAGGGAATCCATAATCAGCAACACATGCTGGCCGCGGTCGCGAAAGTCTTCTGCGATACGCGTGGCGTAAGCGGCACCCTGCATACGCAGCAGCGGCGAAACATCGGCCGGGGCGGCGATCACCACCGAACGGGCGCGGCCTTCAGCGCCGAGAATGTTCTCGATAAAATCTTTGACTTCGCGGCCACGTTCGCCAATCAGACCGACTACGATGACGTCCGCTTTGGTGTAACGCGCCATCATGCCAAGCAGCACGCTTTTACCCACGCCCGAACCGGCGAACAGGCCCATACGCTGTCCGCGACCGACCGTCAGCAGGGCGTTGATCGCTCGCACGCCGGTATCCAGCACGTCGGTGATCGGCGTACGCTGCAGCGGGTTAAACGGCGGGGTGTTCAGCGGCGCGCGATAGCCGGTATCCGGAGACGGCAGGCCGTCCAGCGGTCGCCCGCTGCCATCGAGTACGCGGCCCAGCAGTTCCGGCCCCAGCATCATCTGTTTGCCTGCCTGCGGGTTCTCTCCGTTCTGGCGCGCATAGACCCGCGCACCCGGTAAAATGCCGTCCACTTCTTCCAGTGGCATCATCAGCAACTTCTGACCGTTGAATCCCACCACTTCGCTTTCGATTTCACTGATGGTTTTGCCATCGTTGCGTTCGATTACGCAGGTCGCACCCAGCGGCAACTGTAAGCCGGTTGCTTCCAGCACCAGGCCGGTGGCGCGGGTCAGGCGGCCATAACGGCGCACCGGCTGCACCTGGGCGATGCGTTTCTCAAAGGCATCGAGCGAGCCGAGCCAGCGATTCAGACGAGTGGTCATTACAATTCTCCCGGTGCGGCAAGACGGCAGAGTTCCTGCCAGCGCGTCGCGACGCTGGCATCCAGATCGCCATCTTCTGCGCTGAGTTTGCAGCCGCCAGGATGCAGGGTGCTGTCAGCGATCAGCCGCCAGCCGTGCAGATCCAGCGTCGGCCCCAGGGGGTCTGCTCAATGCGTTGTAAGTCATCCGGGTGAACGCGCAGTTGCGGTTTGCCGCTGAACATCGGTTCCTGCTGCAGTAACCCCTGAATCTGGCGCAGCAGGGCGGTGCCATCCACCGTGGTCGCCTGACCAATCACCGAACGTGCCGCTTCCAACGCCAGTTGCATCAGACGGGCCGCAATCACGCTGTCCAGCGATTCAAGCGTGTTCTGGAACTCGGTTACCAGCTGCTGCATACGCGCCTGAAGGGGCGCCTGCTGCTGCTGGGCATCGGCCAGACCCTGCTGAAAACCGGCGTCGTAGCCGGCTTTCTGGCCTTCGGTCACACCCTGCTGATAGCCTTCGTTGTAACCCTGGCCCTGTGCCTCTTTGCGCATCTGCTGCTGCAGGCGTTCGAGCTGCTGTTGCTGCTCATCAACGCCATCTTCAGCTTCGTAAATTTCTGGCTGCAGCTCCGGTTCAGCAGGCTCATCGAAACGGCCTAAATCCGTGGGCTGCCACAGCTGCCAGGGGCGCGCAGAAAATGCATCAGACATAAGTTTCCTCGCCACCACCAATCACCATCTCGCCTGACTCGGCCAGGCGGCGTACCACCAGCAGGATCGCTTTCTGTTCGTTTTCCACTGCGGACATACGCACCGGGCCACGGTTGGCCAGATCGTCGCGCAGGATATCCGCCGCACGGGCTGACATGTTTTTGAGGAACTTCTCGCGCAGTGGCTGTTCGGCACCTTTCAGTGCAACCAGCAACTGCTCGGACTCCACTTCCTGCAACAGACGCTGGATGCTGCGGTCGTCCACTGCCACCAGGTTTTCGAACAGGAACATCTCGTCGATAATTTTCTGCGCCAGTTCGCCATCGAAGTCGCGTACGGCTTCGATAACCGCCTCTTCCTGCTGCGTTTTCATCAGGTTGATGATCTCGGCTGCGGTTCTCACGCCGCCCATCTTCGCACGCTTGAGGTTGGTGCCATCCAGCAGGCCGTTCAGTACTTCTGTCAGTTCGGCCAGCGCGGCTGGCTGGACACCACCGAAAGTGGCGATACGCAGCATCACGTCGTGACGCAGACGTTCGTCGAACAGCGCCACAATATCGGCGGCCTGGGCACGCTTGAGGTGGACCAGGATGGTGGCGATGATCTGTGGATGCTCGTCGCGAATAAGGTCGGCAGCAGCCTGCGGCTCCATAAAGTTGAGCGTTTCCATGCCGCTGGTGGTGTCGCGCGTTTCGAGAATGTCCTCCAGCAGGCTGGAGGCGCGCTCTTCGCCCAGTGCCCGGGTCAGCACCGAACGCAGGTATTCGTTGGAGTTCAGGCTCAGCGCCGCGAACTGCTCAGCATCCGCTTCGAACTCACGCAACACTTCAGTCAGCTGTTTATGCGACACCTGACGCATGTTGGCCATCGCGCCGCTCAGGTGCTGGACCTCACGCTGGTTCAGGTGTTTGAAAACTTCCGCGGCGCGCTCTTCGCCAATGGTCATCATCAGGATGGCGCTTTTTTCGGTTCCGGTCAGACTCATAGCTCTTTACTCATCCATTCGCGAATTACCAGCGCTACAACGCGCGGATCGTTTTCTGACATGTCGCGGATGCGTTGACTCATCACTTCTGCGCTCATGCGGTTGTTAGACTTACGTTCCTGATCCAGCTCATCTTTGCTGAGCTGCACATTAAAGGCTTCTTCTTCCGGTTGCTCAGTCGCACGGGCAGCAACGGCTTCCGCGGCGGCTTTCTCTGCGGCCTGTTTGCGAACCAGATGCGGACGAACCAGTTTGCGGTAGAGGATGAAAGCGACCAGGGCAATCAACAGCCACTTACCGGCGTTCATCAGCTGATCAAAGAACGACTGCTGTTGCCAGAAGGGCAGATCGGTGGTCACTGGTTCAGTGGTATTGAACTGCGAGTTCACCACGTTGATGCTGTCGCCACGGTTCTGGGAGTAGCCCATCGCTTCGCGGGTCAGATCTTCAATCTGCTTCAGCTGCTGTTCGTTCAGCGCAACCGCTTTACCTTTATCATCTGCACGGAAGTTCACCACGACCGCAACCGACAGACGCTGTACGTCACCAACGTTGACCTTGGTATGACGAATGGTGCGATCCAGCTCGTAGTTCACCGTGTCGTCACGACGCGAGTTGGTCGGTCCGGCACTGGCTGCTGCGGTGCTGGTGGTCTGGTTAGCGTTATTCGCCGCGTTGTTCTGACCGTTAGCATTCTGACCATTGGCGTTCTGGCCATTGGCGGCATTGTTGTTCGGCGTCGTCACCGGCGCAGTGTTTGCTGGCGCAGGCTGGTTAGAGAGCGCGCCCGGCACGCCGCCCGGATAAGGGCTGCCTGACTGGTCGCTGGTGCTGGTCTGACGCGAACGAATCGCTGAGCTCGACGGGTTAGCGTTAGGCTGATATTTCTCGTCGGTCTGCTCGGCGGTATCGAAGTTAATCTGCGCGGTAACCTGCGCATGCACATTGCCCTGACCGAGAATCGGATTCAGGATCGCTTCGATACGTTGCTGGTAGCGTGCTTCAACTTCAGAGGCATACTTGAGCTGTGCATCATTCAGGTCGCGACCGGCGGAGTCAGAGCGGGTCAGCAGGCGACCGGTCTGATCGACCACGGTGACGTTGCCCGGCGGTAAACCGGCGACGCTGCTTGAGACCATGTGGGCGATGGCCTGAATCTGGCCTTCATCCAGCGCACGGCCAGGCTGCAGGGTTAAGGTGACAGAGGCAGATGGCGCTTTCTGCTCACGCACAAATAAGGTTGGTTTTGGCATCGCCAGATGAACACGGGCGCTTTTAACCGGGCCGAGTGATTCGATGGTACGAGCCAGTTCGCCTTCCAGCGCGCGCTGGTAGTTAACCTGCTCGCTGAACTGGCTGATACCGAACTTCTCTTTATCCAGCAGCTCAAAACCCACCGAGCCGCCTTTAGGCAGACCCTGCTGAGCCAGACGCAGACGCAGCTCATGCACGTTCGCTTCCGGCACCATCAGCGCGCCGCCATTTTCGGCGAAGCGATAAGGGATGTTCATCTGCGTCAGCTGCGTGACGATGGCACCGCCATCTTCATCTGTAAGATTGTTATAAAGGACGCTATAGCTGGGCTGCTTCGCCCAGAGCACCATCGCGATCACTATCGCCACAACGGCGGCGGCAGCGACGATTAAAGGAATACGCGGATTTGCGCGCAGGCGAGCGAGCAGGTCACCGAAGCCTTTCTTTTCTTGTTCTGTTGTGGCGGCTGTACTCGCATTCATGACCGATTCCTGCCTGACGTAATTGACCGGTAAGTTGAGATGGCAAAACAGACTCCCTGACCTGCGTAGATAAAATTTCCACTTCAATGCCAGGCATTATTAGGTGATAAGGAAAATTCGATGGCTGGATAAGGTAGGGTTTTTGATGTCATTTAGCGGCTTTGTCTCATTGACAACGTGCTAACTTTTATCCACAGAAAAAATATCACCCTCTTTATAAGGTATCGTTCATGTCCATTCAGGCAATAGACGGCGTACTGCAGCAGCTTCAGGCGACCTCTCTGCAGGCCAGCAACCGCAACAGTGAAGCCACTAATCAGATCGATTTCGGTGCAACTATGAAAGCCGCGCTGGATAAGATCAGCGAGACGCAGACCACCGCCCGCACCCAGGCGCAGGATTTTGAGATGGGGAAACCCGGTATCGCCCTGAATGATGTGATGGTCGATCTGCAGAAATCGTCCATCTCAATGCAGATGGGTATTCAGGTCAGGAACAAGCTGGTGTCGGCGTATAGTGAAATTATGAATATGCAGGTTTAGTGAGCTGATCCCGCTGAACAAGGCACGCTTGCGTGGCATTGGATTAGGGTAGTGGGTTGCCCGCATCAACGCCGATCACTTTGCTGAGTCTATGACCCTGTACTGGCGATAATGCAGGTGTCATTGACTATACTGCTCTTTATTACGAGCCGTGCAGCAGGGAACTCACTCTTCGGTGCAGGCGACCCGACCCCTCATCACCTATCAGCAGGACGCCAGCCCAATGCTAAAAAAACTTATCCTTATCGCATCGTTAATCAGCTTATCTCTTCCAGCCTTTGCTGCCACGCAGTGCGGGCCGTTCTATCTTAAACCTGACAGAGCGGCTGGTTCTCGGTGAATGGAGAACGCGCAAAAACGCAGAAAGTCACCTTTGCGAAAGAGAAGGGCGATTACGACAACGCGACGGTCAAACTGCTGGTGAAAAATAGCAAAGCGCCGGGAATGGTGGATATGGAGCTGACGAACCGTGAGGGTAAAGGGCTGTTAAGAGCTGAAATCGTCCGCACCAGCCAGAGTCAGATCCGCATACGAGGTGCCTATGATTGCGAGCAGGCCAAATAGGCTGAGCTTTGACTGCCTACTCCTGAACATGGCATAGCCCTGAAGCGGGCGTGATAAAAGCCTTTGAGAGAAGAGTGAGAAAGATTGTCAGGCAAGCGCTTGCGCTCTGGCTGGCCTGACAACTTATTCTGTCTCCTGGTCGTCCATCCTGCATCACATCCATGCCGACGCGGCATTTATCGTGATGTTTTGCACCGCCCGATCATCGCTGAAACTGCTGTGCTAATATCTGATGCTTTTGGATCATAGTAAAATGTCGCACTGGTCTGATGATGGCTGAACTTTGCAATTTCAACCCAGGCGACGGTTTCATCATCCTGCTCAAGGTTATATCGCTTCGTGCCATCCGGCAGAGGTTCATCCTGCTCCAGATAGAGTCTATGATCCTGTGCCGCTACGTTAAGGCAGGATTCAACCTGAAAAGGATGACCGTCGAAATAAGCGGTTTTTGTTGTCGGGTGTAATCCAACCCGTCCCATATCTACGCATCCGCCCAACAGACTTATGCTCAGGGCAATAATGATCTTCTTCATGAACGAAACCATCATAGTTATTTTGTTGACCAATAATATCCGGATATTGATCGTATCGCTCATTTTAATTAAAAATCTGCGCTTGATATTGCTAGCGTTACGGACTAAATGTAACATTCTTCGCAACGCATTATGATGTAAGCAACGAGCATAAAAAAAGGTAGCCGCATAAGATGACTCATGCTGCCTGCTGGTGTTAACCGTTGTCAGGTGAATGTCAGGTAAATATCACTCTGAATGGTTGCTCATCATATCGTTAGTCTGCTTTGTGGCGGATGCCCGAAAATCATTACCTGCAGCCTTTGTTAGCCAACTTATTATAAACACGGAAAGTTTTACGCAGTACATTACACACACATCAGGTTCATTAAAAACTGGCCCAATAAAAGGCGTTATACCTCTGTTGTGTTACGCATGCTGAGGTGTCCTGATGAAATCCTTACTACTTAAGTGCCTCTGAATATTATGATTTATGACTGTTTTTTGTACTACGATGAAGATATCTTGCTTGAGATGCGTCTGAACACGCTTGAGCATGTTGTTGATCGGTTTGTCATTGTGGAATCGCGCTATACCTTTACCGGAAAACGCCGGGAAAAGCTTCATTTTGATATTGAGAAGTTCGATCGTTTCCGCGATAAAATTATTTATATTGTTAACGATATTGCGCCCAGATTTTATCAGCAAGCCTTTAAATCGAATAGTTCTGTGGTTAATGCGGGAGAGACAGATCCCTGGGAAAATGAAGCCACTGCACGTAATCAGATTATGCAAGGGCTGGCCGGTGCGCAGGATGATGATATTGTTATTGTGTCAGACGTCGATGAAATTCCCCGACCTGAAGCGATCAAAGCATTCAGCCATCAACATCTTTGCACGACGCTGCATCAGCAATATTTCAATTTTAAATTTAATGTCCGGTTTTAAATGACGACGGCACACCGCGCTGTGCCACACTGGCGAAAATGGTGACCTGTAAAACGCTGCGAGATTTTTTTATGGGGCAACCGGAATTGCTTCGCAATGTTAAGCGTCGTAGTACACCGATACGCGAGAACTGGTTGCGCTGGAAGTGGCTAAATTTCCGGACAAAAACCATTAAGAATGGAGGATGGCATTTTTCCTGGGTAATGAGCGATGAGCGCATCAGTGAAAAAATGTCTTCGATTTCTCATACCGAACGTAACTGTCCCGAATTTAACAATCCGGATCATATACGGCGCTGCGTTGAGAACAATATTGATATCTGGAACCGTCCGCGAAGGATGGAGATAGTGCCGGTGACATCCGAACATTTTCCAGCCTGGCTGGTTGAAAATCAGTACCAGCTTGCGATCTCATTAAATCTTAACGCTGACCAGCGCGCCCAGCGGGCGCGCCTCTCGCACATCAACTTGCCTTGTAAGGATCTTTTTTGTCATCCTGACTGTCATCATTTTTGCGCGGCACTTCGCCATGATCTTTCGGCGCATCAGTGGCAGGATGATCATCTTCCTCGTAAGCATTACCAGCGTTTGGCGCGGCTTCCGGCAGGCTTTTGCTGACATCACCTTCTTTCTTACGTTCTTCATTCGTATTGTGCTTAAACATAACTCTCTCCTTTTATTCCAGTCTCTTAAGTTTAGACCAGCACTGACATCCCGCATGCGCAGCGGATTAAAGAAGAAAAAAAAGCCCGCCAGAGGCGGGCTAATCGGAGTTTCTCTCATACTGAACACGTCATTTTTCGATGTTTGGGTGTGTACAGCAGGTTCATGCTAACCGGGAATCCCTGATGCAGTAATGGACAAACCTGTCATGTCGCTTGCGGCAGGTCACATTCCCGTCGATAAACAGATCGATAAATAAATTCGATTGAACGGATTAGCAAAAGGCATATAGTGGCCTGCGTTACCAGGAGATAGAAATTATGTTAAGAGACTATTTAAAGATTGAAGCTGAAGATCAGTTAATCGAACAACGCTCGCTGAGCCTGAAAAATCGTGGTCAGGAAGAGGTCACCGAATGGATTATTGTAAATAGCCAGGGAGTTAAAAAAGGCGGCGTAACCCTGTTCGATAAACTCAGTACCCGCCGCTCATGGCCCGTCAATTACCGCATTATGCAGACCGATCTGCAGGGCAAAGTGGTGGTAGATCAACTGACCGATGCCCTGTAGTTGCCCGGCTATAAACTCAGCCACTGTTGTACGATGAAAAGTGAACCCGCGCCCGGCGGGTTTTTTTATGGCTGGCGGTAGCGTCGCAGTTCCACCAGCGTACCAATCAGCTTCAGGCTGTCCCGGCTGGATTGCAGCTCAGGGAAGTTGATATTGACCGGTGCCAGTTCAAACTGCATGACGCCATTTTCACTGCCGCGCTGACGCCAGGTGCGAAGCAGCACGACCTGCTGCTGCAATGCCAGCACGCAGTCGCCGGGCTGAGGTGACTGCGTGGGATCGATGATCACCACATCATTCCGCTGAATCGCGGGCGTCATCGCCTGTTCTTCCACCCGGAAGGCAAAGCTCTGCTGCGAAAGCGCCATGTCGTTGTGCATCAGCAGTTCATGCCGGACAGACCCGGCCTCGCTCAGCCATCGCGGCACGTCGCGCTGTGCAAGCAGTGGGATCTGGTGCAGACCACTCCAGGCGCTTTCGCTGAAAACAGGACCATCCCCATCTATCAGAAAAGCCGGTGCGCAGCCCAGCGCTTCGGCGAGCCGCAGCAGGTTCTCACCGCGCGGCAGCGTCTCTTCTTTTTCCCATTGCGAAATCGCCACATGGGACACTTTTACCTGTTGCGCCAATTGCTTCTGCGTTAACTGCAGCGATTTACGTCGGAGTCGGATGCGGTCACCCAGCGTTTCGTTTTTCATAAG
Organism: Calliopum simillimum; assembly: GCA_951812925.1. Lineage (NCBI taxonomy): Eukaryota > Metazoa > Arthropoda > Insecta > Diptera > Lauxaniidae > Calliopum > Calliopum simillimum. The sequence goes on along the minus strand of CATOTO010000312.1, from coordinate 15,286 downwards.
CTTGACTTTTTGGTTGAGAGTGACTTAAGTATACTTAAGCCTGGTATTTAAGCAATCTTAAATTTCATGCGGGGGACGTGGCTAAGCAGCACGCAGTAAGTTCCAGAGACCTTACCGTAAAAAGGGGTGTGGCATGGAAAGTAGTCTGATTACCAGTATGGGTGCGTTAGTTCTGGGTGGGGGGGCAGCAGCACTGTTCTGGAAACCGTTATTGGCGGGAATTGCGTCAATCGTTACCAGTAATCGAGCCGGCGGCGAAATTATTACCAGCTACAAAGAGCAGGTGGTGTTGCTGAAAGAGAGCAACGTGCTGATACGGGAGGAGAACGATGAATTACGCGAACGGCACGACAGGAATCTGCGGCGTATCTCGACACTCGAAACGGATCTTCGGTTAATCAAGAATGCGGTAGGGATTTTACTGGCAATGACCGAAACCGATCAGAACGATAAATTTCGTAATGAGATTGATCGGCTTATCTCAACTCTGGAGGATCGCAGTGATGGCCACGATTAATAGCACTAAGGCACCTATGTCTTACCGGCGCAAAGTTATCCTCGGCTGCGTATTGCTGAGCTGTTCGATGATTTGCATCCTGATGACGATCATTTTTCTCTACGTCAGTAACACCGCAAACAAGCGGGTCGAGGAGATTCGGGCGGATTACCGCTTAATTGCGGCGCGGCGTGATGACAGAGTGGAGCTGCTGACCGATCAGGTTGCAGCAATACAGCATAAGCTGGATGCAATACCGGATCGCATAGCCGACAAAACGGTCATAAAAGTCAAAGAGGTCGTCACTGAGAGTGAGGTGCCAGCCGTGAAATCCGGTCATAAACCATAACTTCCGATTATTCTTAATGCGGCTTCGCTATTATCGACTAGTTTTAAGTATCCGGGCAACATTTTGTACCTGAATGCAGGCCCGCTGATTGGCCGGTTGATGAACCGCTAAGCCTACTCACTTTGGATAGATGACCAGAAGGAAATTTAGCATGAGCGATTCAACAGAAACCAAGACCAAAACTGAATATCTGCGTGACGTGACTTCTCAGCTAAAAGAGATGCGTCACTATGCTCAGACCAACACCGAAACCCTTTCCAGCCAATGGTTAGCGTTTGATGCGGGTGAGTATAAAGACAAGACCAACGCCGACCGAATCGATGCGTTGCTGAATAAGCAGGGTAAACTGCTGGAAGATCTGGATGCCGCGATTCAGGACATCGAGATTGAAGTTAATCACAGCGAGCAGGAGAGCTAAGTCATCTCCCGCTAACTGATGTGGTGGCCGTTAAGGGATTAATCGGCCACCAGCCACATTTCCGCTTCGTCGAACATCTCTTCAACAATCCGCGCAACCGTCGCTTTATCGTTCGTACTCAAATCAGTATCAATCGCGTTACGTTCCATCGGCTTGACCTTAACTTCAATGTCAGGAAACACCCGATGCACCCGCTTTTCCAGCTCCTCACGAATCAATCTCGCGAGCACCCGGTAAACCGGCAACGTTGCGCTTGTCATAAATCAACTCAACAAACATGATGGCAATCCATTCAGGGCAAAATCGCTGACATATAATACTGTAAATAAAAACAGTAGCAAGGCAGCGCGCCTGATTTCGTGTAAATTTTTATCTCGCATAAACCTCAATCTTCGACTAGCAAAATGCGCACGCATCGCGACATAATGGCGGCTTACTTTTAGGAGGTCCGCGATGCGACAACTGGTAATTGATATTCTGCTAAAACTGGCAAAGATGGACGTCGATGCAAAAGAGTTGACGGCGCAACTTGAAGCGCAGTCCCTGCTGGTTGCGGCGCTGCTGGTGCAGGCGAAACAGGACAACTCGCTGACTATTTCAGAAACCGGTGCAGGATGCCATTGTTACCGCTTCGCAATCTTCGACCGAGTTTCTGCAGTCTGATGTGGATCTGCTGCTGACGCATATTAATCGTCTGCTGGCGGTAGCGAGTTATGTTGAAGTAAAGGGTAAAGCGACGGAAGGTGAAGGGTAGGGGCGGATAAAAAAATTCGCCTCTGGAGGTGGAATTGAGACAGCACCTGCAGAGGCAGTGCATCAGCACTATTCGTTAAAGGACAATCACGACCTGAGTCGCACGCCGAAGTTATACACTTTCCCCCGGTTAGTACAATTTTATCTGCAGTGCCGGAACTGGTTGGAGGTGTTTGCAATATACAACTTCAGCGCGGCCCTGATTAGAGCTCGTTTTTGATGCAAAACTCTTCCCAGCTCATCCCCAGCGACTCAGCATGAGATTTGAGATAAGTCTCGATAGCTTCAGCCGCCACCGCTTTATCCGGCTCAGCGAGCTGAATAGAAAAGATCATTCCATCCAGATTCTTCTGCCGCAAAAAGGCCGCATAGATGCGTTCGGCATGCCATTCGCGCAGCTGTCGCAGTGACAGGTTAGCCGCACGGGCGTCGCTCTCTGTTAATTCATCAAGAGCAGACTGAAAGTCGGGATGCGCGGTAAAAAACATCTCGCGCGCCTGGGCATAGTAGGCTTCTGGCGTTTTCATATTCATATTCCTGAAAGTCTGTTGCAGCGCGTCAGTGTAGCGGGTTGTCTTCCGCTTGTCAGGCGTGACAAAGGCCGGAGTTTGCATCAGTTCAGCCTCTGAACTTCCGGTCAAAAACCTGACCGTGGAGCTCAGTGCGGGATAAATTCTGGCGCAATCAGGGTCTGCATGGTGTTTGAACACCCAGATACCTTGCGCAACGCGGTGGAAAAATTATAACGTAGCCGCCATTGATGGGATCTTAGGGATTAAACATGAAAAAGTGGATGCTGATTGCCGCGCTGGCACTGAGTGGCTGTGCACAAATCAACGATTATGAAAATGCGGTGCAAACGCCGGCGCCCGCTGATCTGCAGGGAACCTGGCAAACCGTCGGTCCACAGAGCAGCCTGATCAGCGATAAGGCGATAGCCAGTGTGATCATCAATGCGGATGGCAGCACGCTGGACTGCCGTCAGTGGATGCGGGTGATTGCGAAGCCGGGCAAACTGACCCGGTTAAGCGGCGATTATGTCAACGTAACGCGTCAGGTGCGGGTGATGCCGCTGGTCGTGGAGAATGGCGAGCTTAGCTATGACAGGATGACTCTGCGTAAAGTGGCGCGTCCGACCGTTGAGTGTCAGCAGGCGCTGGAAGAGGTGGCGAAACAGCCGAAAGCCGCCGTGATTCAGAACATCGAACCGCAACTGCTGCGCACACCGATTACAGAAAACAACGCGAAGTCATAACAGCCGGACCATAACAAAACCGCCCCGACGGGCAGAGCGCACTTCACGCTTCTGTCTGCCGGGGCGGTTTTAGTTTTGAGTCATTTCTTCTGCAAGGACCTTATTCTGCAACCACCCAGACGCTGACACTGCCACCGTTACAGACAAAGACCGCCGTGCCGTGCTCGTCGGCAGTAATGGTCTCTTCCCGATTCCCCAGATGATCGCGCCAGACCTTACCGGCAAAACCTTCACCCATCGGCACACTTTTCTCACCGGCATCGCCGTTCGACATGATCACCACACAGCCTGGCTGTGTTTCGGTGCCGCTGCGGCTGAAGGCCACGCAATTTGGGTGATCAAAATAGTCGGTCTGCACGCCCCAGCCATACTGCTGGCGCGCCCGGATCAATCCTTCCAGTTCAGGGATCACCGGCATCTCAATTTTGTGCTTCTCGCCGTCGCCGCCTTCATCTTCATAGGTCGCCCCAAACAGGTCGGGATAGAAGATGGTGGGCACACCCTGTTCACGTAACAGGATCAGCGCATAGGCCAGTGGTTTAAACCAGGCTTCTACCGGCGCTTCCAGCGACTGCAGCGGCTGGGTGTCGTGGTTAGCCACGATCGTCACGGCATGCCACGGATCAGCGACCACCAGCGAGTTAGCAAAGATCTGGCTCATATCGTAGGCGCTGCCCGCAGTTGAAGCCTGGTGGAAGTTCATGTGCAGTGGCGCATCAAACAGCATGGTTTTGCCTTCCACCTGATGCACATACTCCTGCAGCTTCTCCGTTTCAAACGACCAGTATTCCGCGACGATAAACATCGGCTCCTCAGCAACCTCCTGAATATGGTCGATCCACTCTTTGTAGAACCAGGCCGGGATATGTTTTACCGCATCAAGACGAAAGCCGGTGCAGGGCACCTGTTCCATCACCCAGCGCGCCCAGTATTTCAGCTCTTCCCTGACCGCGTTGTTGCGAAAATCGATGTTGGCACCCATCAGATAGTCGAAATTACCCAGCTCGTTATCAACCTGGTCGTTCCAGCCTTCGGCGGTGTAGTCATTGATGATTTTGAATACGCCGTTTTCATCCGGATTTTCGATGTGGTCTACGCCGCTAAAGCATTTGTGGTCCCAGACAAATTTCGAAAACTCCCCGGCGCGTGCCGGGAAGGTGAATTTGGTCCAGGCTTCGCACTCGACCACCTCTTCGTAAATTTCGTCGCGGTTATCCGGATTGACGCGGTTTACGCTGATCGCCTCTTTCTCGTCAGCACCCATCTTGTGGTTCAGCACCACATCCAGCAGTACCCCAACGTTGTGGCTGCGCAGGGCTTCAGTCGCCGCCAGTAATTGCTGTTTGTCGCCATATTTGGTGGCAACACCGCCTTTCTGATCAAATTCACCCAGGTCAAACAGATCGTAGCTGTCGTAACCAACAGAATAGCCACCCGAATCCCCTTTGTAGCACGGTGGCAACCACGCCATAGTGATACCGATTTCGCTGAGCCAGGCCGCACGATCGGCCACTTCCGGCCACAGTTTGCTGCCATCCGGGTAATACCAATGGAAAAACTGTAATAACGTTGGGTTTTGCATGTACCACACTCCATGGGATGATGAAAATCAAGTATGGAGTAAGCGGCAAAAAAGAGACGCCGCGCAGAAAAATAAATCTGGCGGCGTGACAGAGCAGGGTATCAGGAGAGAGTTTCGTGTGGCACCATAACAATGCCGCCTTGATTGCTATAAGCGGACATCACCGATTTCTGGCGGCTGTTTTGACCCACCAGTGAGGCCAGCTCATCCATCCTCGCCTGCAGCAGACGTTTCACTTCACTTTCGTTATCGAGAATACGGCGCAGCACCGGGCGCAACTGCTCCTGAGTCTGCGCTGACGGCGACACGGCTTCTGTCGATTGGGCTAAGTTCTGCACCGCACTGACATACTCCATCTCCCTGCTGATCAATTCATCCCATTCGCCTTGTGCTGCATGACGCAGCATTCCCTGGCTGAGATCGAGTAACTGTTGGTAAACGGTAATCAGATGCGGTGCAGTAGTCATTAAACGGCGTCCTGAATCAGGTTAGGTTGAACCACTTCTTTCCACGCGTCAGCAATGTTGCGCAGCAGGCCTTCGACCTCCTCGACCGCTGCAACATCATTGTTCAGGTTGGCATGCAACAGGCGACGCGTCATGTAGTTGTAAAGATCCAGCAGATTATCGGCCAGCTCATCACCGCGGTTTTCAGTCAGACCCTCTTTCAGGCCGGCTTCGATAATATTGATGGCTTTGGAGATGGAATTGCCTTTGCCTGCAATATTGCCATCCTGCATAAACAGGCGGGCGCGGATTAACGCGCTCAGTGCACCGTCGAACAGCATCACAACCAGCTGCTGCTGGCTGGCGCTCATCACGGCGCTTTCTACGCCAATTTTTGCATAGGCTTTGGTGCCTGTAGCGCTGTACATGGTCACTCCTATGATTTATTAGAACTTGAGGTATCGAACTGCTGCGTCAGATACGTACTGGTCGAGTTGAGTTTACTGATGGCCAGATCCAGCTGAGTAAACTGTGTTTTGTAGCGTGCGATATCCGCATCAATGCGATCGCTGGTGGTGTTATACAGGGGCCGTTAAGTTATTCAGTGTTTTGCTGACGCCATCGGTAGCGGCCTGAACAATCCCTTTAGACGACAACCAGCCCGTGACGCTGGTCGCGATTTTAGTGGTAATGCCGGTAGTTTTACCGTCGCCCACGATCATCTCTTTTACGCCTGCGGCATCTTTATCCAGTGCGGCACTGACCTTAGTCGAATCAATTTTCAGTTTACCGGTCTGTGGGGTCGGTGGTGATGCCAATCTGCCCCAGTGATTTGTAGGATGACGAGCTTTGCGCGTTGGTCAGCATGCTTTTCAGCTGCGTCTCGATCGTCCGTAACGTGCTGTCGCCGATCAGGGCGCCATTGCTGGCGTCCTGCGAATCCGTGTTGGTATCCACTTTGGTGTATTTGGTCAGAGTACTGAACTGATCCAGCAACGTATTGTAAGCATCCACCCAGCCGCTGATCGCGCTGGAGGCTTTGGAGGTGTCTTTGGTAATCGTCAGCGTCTGAGCGCCAGTTGTCTGCGCGGTCAGATTTAAGGTAATCCCTTCCAGGGCATCACTGATCTGGTTACTGCTGTTCTCAATCGCAACGTTGTTAACCGTGAGCTGGGCATTCTGCGCTTTTACGCTTTCTGTCATCACATTGCTGCTGGCAGATGCGTCAAAGCCCACAACGCCCTGCAGCGTGTCGTCGCGGTGACGGCAATTTTAGACACCGCATTATCACTGCCGGTTTTGTTGGCGCTCATGGAGAGGCGGAAGCTGCCATCCGACACCTTAATGATGCTGGCGGTGATGCCGGCATTAGCCCCGTTAATCGCGTCACGCATGCCGGTCAGTGAAGTCTGATCGCTGGAGAGCGTGATGCTTTTGCTGGTGCCATCTTTCAGGGTAATTGCAATGCTGCGGCTGGCCACAGAGCTGTCGCCCAGTGCGGCGGTGTTGCTGCTCTGCACCGATGAGGTCAGGACCTGTGCCTGTGCCAGCTGAGTCACATTAATCGCATATTTACCGGCCACAGTGCTGCCCGAGGTGGTGGCGCTGAACGCCGTCGAGCTGCTGGCCGCGGTGGTAGAGGTAAACAAGTCTGCACTGTTCAGCTTGGTGTTTGCGGTCTGGAAAGTCGTCAATGAGCTTTTCAGGGTGGCATAGGCACTGAGCTTGGCCGTATAAGCCGACTGCTGTTTTGAAATCGGTGTAAGTGACGCTTTTTCTGCGGTGGTCAAACTGTCAAGCATGGTACTGAGTGGCAGGCCGGAACCCACACCGAGGTTGCTTATACTAGCCATATTAATTCCTTTATAAGGTCGACAGAGAAATTGATACCTGGGTTATCGGCCTTGAATAAGGAAAGTTTAAGGTTATTTGCCTTAGGGTAATGAGGTAAATAAGCACTATAGAGAAGGGTAATTCAGCGACTAGAAAATTAATGAATTAAGTCTAAAGAAGTTCGGGCCGGTGGCGATAACTTAAAACGTGACAGGTTGAAGCAGAAAAATTCGCCTGGTACTAAAAAAATTCTAAAGGTTGTTAAACGGCAGACGATAACAACTTTGACGGCGCTGAAGCCGGCGGGTTGAAGCCCACACCTTAACCGAAAGACTTGATTAACAGGAAAATTCATCATGGCCCAAGTCATTAATACCAACAGCCTCTCGCTGATCACTCAGAACAACATCAACAAGAACCAGTCAGCTCTGTCTACTTCAATGGAGCGTCTGTCTTCTGGTTTACGTATCAACAGCGCGAAAGATGACGCTGCTGGTCAGGCAATTGCCAACCGTTTCACCTCTAACATCAAGGGCCTGACTCAGGCTGCTCGTAACGCCAACGACGGTATCTCTGCTGCGCAGACTACTGAAGGCGCGCTGTCAGAAATCAACAACAACTTACAGCGTGTTCGTGAGCTGACTGTACAGTCTCAGAACGGCACCAACTCTGATTCTGACCTCGGTTCAATCCAGGACGAAATCAAATCACGTCTGAGCGAAATCGACCGCGTATCTGGTCAGACTCAGTTCAACGGCGTGAACGTGCTGGCTAAAGACGGCGCAATGAAAATTCAGGTTGGCGCAAACGACGGCGAAACCATCAACATCGACCTGAAGAAGATTGACTCTTCTACTCTGGGCCTGTCAGGTTTCGGCGTCTCTAAAAACGCACTGAAAACCAGCGATGCAATCACTCAGGTTGGCGCAAGCGGTTCACTGAAAAACGTTGACCTGTCAGCTGTTGCCACTGCGCTGAAAGTAGACGCAAGCTCACTGTCACTGAAAAACGTACAGACTTCAGCTGGCGCAGCAACTTCAACTTACGTTGTTTCTTCAGGCAGCGACAACTATGCAGTATCTGTTGACGATACAACCGGTAAAGTTGCACTGAACACCACTGACGTTTCTTACACCGACTCAGCTAACGGCGTTACTGCTGGTACTATGTCTGGTCAGTTCGTTAAAGTTGGCGGCGATGCAACTGGCGCAGCACAGGGTTATGTGACTGTTCAGGGCAAAGACTACAACACCGCAGCGGGTGCTATCGTTAATGGTGGCGCAACTGGTACTACTGCTGTAGCAAGCAACATTGGCGACATCGCTTCTGCGACCAACACCAACGTGCACACCGGTTCAGCTACCGCTAACCCACTGGCACTGCTGGACAAAGCTATCGCATCTGTTGATAACTTCCGTTCAAGCCTGGGTGCAGTACAGAACCGTCTGAACTCAGCGGTAACTAACCTGAACAACACCACGACTAACCTGTCTGCAGCACAGTCTCGTATTCAGGATGCTGACTACGCAACTGAAGTTTCCAACATGTCTAAAGCGCAGATCGTGCAGCAGGCTGGTAACTCAGTATTGTCTAAAGCTAACCAGGTTCCACAGCAGGTTCTGTCTCTGCTGCAGGGCTAATCGCCTTCGACCCACATTCAAAACCCCGCCTCGGCGGGGTTTTTTTATGCGTACGATTAGCCTGGTTTTTAATCCTTTCTCTGCCAATCACTCTCCTCGCTTTCATTTATCCTGACATTAACCCCTCATGCTTTTAAGCACCCTGGTTGAGCAGGTAAATAATGAAAAATATTACTGTTGTGGAACCGCTGTTTGTCACTGCTTTTCAATGTATTGGCAGTGAGTGTCGTGATCATTGCTGCAAAGGCTGGGATATCACGCTGGATAAGCCCACGGTTAAGCGCTATTTAAAATCCTCACAGATTGAAATAAAAACTCTGGCGACCGAAAACATCGTCATTACCGGAAAAAGCGTCGCCAACTGGGGCATCATGAAGCTGAATGCCTCTGGCAACTGTGCTTTTATGGATGAAGATCTCCTATGCAAAGTGCACTCAAACCTGGGCGCAGCTGCCCTGAGCCATACCTGCGCCACTTATCCCAGAGCGGCCAGAACGTTTAAATATGAGCAGCAAAAGACGCTGGTGCTCTCCTGCCCGGAAGCAACCCGGCAGTTATTAGCTTCACCCGATGCCATGCTCTTCGAACAGACCCTTCAGACTCAGCCAGAAGCCAATAAAGCCAAAGATCTCAATCAGCATAAGAAGCTGCTGAATCTGATGTGTCTCAATATTGTTAAAATGAGCGGTGAGAAGCTGGATGAAGCTTTTTACGCGCTGACCACCTTTTTGCTGGCGGCCGAAAGAGTCAGCCCCAACGAGGATTGGCTGGAAAAGATGGAGCTTCATTTTTCTGACGTGCTCGATAATCTGGCACAGGGCCATATCAGACAGCAGCTCGACCAGATTAAGCCTGACCATAATCTGCAATGGTCTTTACTGTTGAGATTGCAGACCTGGTTCGGCGGAAAGACATACAGGCGTGCCTTTCCCACTCTGGATCACTATCTGAATAAGCTGATTTATATCTTGTCGGAAGGGGCTAAAACCGATGACGTCAGCCAGTCGATGTTCCGGCTGGACAACGTCTGGCAGAAGCAGGTTATGCCCTGGCTCGCTGAGCGCCCGTGGATAATGAACAACTATATTCAGTACCGCATTTATGATGAATTTTTCCCTAATGACGAGAGTCGCAGCCCGTTACTGAGCCTGTATCTTCTCACGGCAGAATGGTTCCAGCTTAAGTCATTGATAGCCGCCAGCGTTGAGTTGGTCGGAACGATTGATGAAGAGGATATTATCAATATCATCTACAGCTACCACTCAATAACAAAACACAGTTCACAGTCGGTGAGTGCGTTTCTGGCAGAGATTAACAAGGTTAAGGTGAATGACGATCTGTCGCTGATTTACCTTCTTAAATAATCTGAGGCGATGCAGCTTCGCATCATCGGCATCGCCCATTTGTCCCTGATAGCCACGGGCGGGCATCAGCTAATTGCTGAAAAAATTGCGGCTGGTGTGCTTAATGGCAGTCAGTTAAGCGACAGGTGATAACGCAGTCTGGTGCCGGGCAGGGGCTGGCGGTCCTCGCGCCGCTGCGCGGTTCCTTCACTTCATTCGCCTGCCTGACGGACCGCCGGGGATGGCACATCCTGTGCCGCCCCGCCTTTCGCCCGCGTCCTGCGGGCTCTCCTGGCAGACTCATTCTGTTCAGCGCTGCGGATTGCCTGCCCCTGCCCGCCACCGGCCTGCTCTTAAGCTTCTGGTGTGTATTGTTAAAAAGGGCACGGGAGTGGAGGCCTGAGCGCCTCTGCTGCTGAAAGGGCTATCCGCAGCGCTGAGGCGTGACGGTGGGCCAGAAGTCCACGCCGGGAAGCGTGGACAGTTCGGGGCCGGCCAGGGATGGCCGATCCCCGAACGGTTCGTCGGCACGACGTCAAAGCCGAAGGTACCGCGAGAGCGGCGCGAGGACGGCCCGGCAGCAGCAGAGGTGCTCAGGCCCGCACTGCGGCTCGCTCGCCCAGAAAAAAAGCTGCCACGTCTGACCGTGACAGCCTTTACAAATCTAATCTTAACTGATCAGCATTACGGCTGGAGTACTGGCTTATTTTTATGCCAGCAGCTCCAGGCAATGCAACGTAATTTAACACCCGCTTCCTTCAAACCGGTTTCCTGACCACAACCTTGCAGGCTGCCTGTCTTTCAATCCCAGGCAATCCCCCCAGCCCGTTACAGTTCCCCTCCAGACTGCCGATAACTCCTCACAGAACAACATCATTTTTGATTTTAACTTTGTGGAGTGTCTATGCGCTTCAATTATGACCTGTTACCGGGTGAGCGGCTGACCTTTGAAGAGATCGCCCGGCGTTATGCTCTGCAATACCCTGATGATAAAGAGCTGACGGCGCGCGCCTTGCTGAGTCCGTCAACCGGGCTGCGCACGCTGAAAATCCGTGCGGTGTTCGCGCAGGAAGAGAGCAACAGCCCGCTGGAGGATCTGCTGTTCATCTCCCATGACAACGAACGTAAAAATTACCTGCGTCGCTTTGAGCACTACCTTAAGCAGAATCTCTCCTTCCTCTATTTCCGTCGCAGCGATAGCGAAAAGCGCGACAACCTGTGGAAGGTGATGGGCAGCAGCCAGGTCTTCGCGATGATCGATCCGCAATCCGCCACGGCACAGAATCTGCTTAACAGTCGCGGCTATAAACTGGTGCTGATGCATCAGGATGATGAAGACGCTTACTGGCAGCTTTTCAATCCACAGGCGGATCCCTGTTTTCCGCAGTCGCAGCGCATTCAGTTCATCGTGGTGCTGAGTACGCCGCAGCATAAAGTCCCGGCGGCGGTGATGCCGGGAACTGAGGTTGGGCGTCGTGTCAAAGCCCGGGTGCTGCAGCGCGCCAGCCAGGCGGAATTCAGTGCCGGTGTCAAAGCCCGCTACGGCGCCTGTGTGATGACCGGTACCGAGCTGACCGAACGGCATAACTGGCCCTGGGTGGAAGCCTGCCATATCGACACACAGGAAGGGGATGACGGTGTACTGGCAGATAACAGCATCGATAACGGCCTGTTTTTACGCAGTGATTTGCAGCGGCTGTTTATTAACCGACTGATTAGCATTGATGGTGAATCGGGCGAGATTCTGGTGCATCCTGGCGAGGAGGCGCAGCAGCATCTTGCGCCTTGGTATCAGGAACTGGAGGGTCGCGTCTGCAGCCTGTGGGCTGCAGTGCCGCCCGCCACGCGGCAACGGCTGCGCGCCCGTCGTTAATCTTCACTGAAGAGTGCAGAAGGATCTGCACTCTGACGTAACAAAAATGAAATAGCCTCGTTTTACCCCGCCTATTCAGCCAATCGAAAACGCTACAGAATTGGATAATCATGCCGATAACTTCATTAACGCAGGGTAGTCAACGTGAACGATTTCTATACCGCCGAAGGCGTGATGGACAAGCATTCGCTCTGGCAGCGCTACGTGCCGCTGGTGCGCCATGAAGCGTTGCGTCTGCAGGTTCGCCTGCCGGCCAGTGTTGAGCTTGACGACTTGCTGCAGGCGGGTGGGATAGGGCTGTTAAATGCCGTAGAGCGTTATGACGCGCTCCAGGGTACAGCCTTTACCACCTATGCCGTGCAGCGTATTCGTGGCGCCATGCTCGACGAGCTTCGTAGTCGGGACTGGGCACCGCGCAGTGTGCGTCGTAATGCACGCGAGGTGGCCGGAGCAATGCACAGAGTGGAACAGTCGCTGGGGCGTTCTGCCTCTGAGCAGGAAGTGGCGCAGCAGCTGAATGTTTCCATGGAGGAGTACCGGCAGATCCTGCTGGACACCAACAACAGTCAACTTTTCTCCTACGACGAGTATCGGGAAGAGCACGGCGACAGCGCGGAGCTGGTGACGGAAGGCCATGAAGAGGCTAATCCGCTTCATCAGTTGCTTGAAGGGAGTCTGCGTGAGCGCGTCATTGAAGCGATCGAAGCGTTACCCGATCGTGAAAAGATGGTGCTGACACTGTACTACCAGGAAGAACTGAACCTGAAAGAGATTGGGGCGGTGCTTGATGTGGGTGAATCCCGTGTCAGCCAGCTGCACAGTCAGGCGATTAAACGCCTGCGTGCCCGACTTGCGGGAGCGCGCTAGCAGTATCAGTTCCTGGCGATTCAAAATTATAAAAAACCGGGGACTCAGTAATGGGAGCCAAGACCAAGGCCAGACCGTTAAGTCGTTATCTTAAAGACTATAAACACAGCCAGAGCAACTGTTCACACTGTGGCAAGGTATTAGATCGAATGGCGCTCGTTTTTCGTGGCCAGATCATCAATAAAGAGGCCATCGCTCGGATGGACCAGATGATTGATGAGCAGCTGTGGCTGAAACTTCAGCCCGAACTGACCGCGCTTTGTCGTTTTTGCAGTGATATTTTTTGTAATACCCATCCTAATTACTTCGACATAATGGCGTTTAAACAGTATCTGTTTGAACAGACAGAGATGAGCCCCAGCACAATTCGTGAATATGTGGTGCGGCTGCGTCGTCTGGATGAGATGCTGAAAGCCAGAAATTTCCCGGCCGACAGGCTTCAGGGAAATAGCTGGCATCAGTGTCTGGAAAGCGATCTGCCCGATGCCGGTAATAACAATTACCGCATCGCGCTGCGCAAGTACGATCAGTTCTTAGGCTGGCAGCAGGGTTAACCCTGATCTGCACCGATTGCTCCCCCGCGTGCCTGCGGCACGTTCCCCTTTTGCCCGCCAGCCGGGTAAAAGGGAAGGGGGAGCACGGCGCTTCTTTCTCCTGCAACTTTCACTACGCATCTGTCTCACCGCATCTGCTGACACCTGAATCAGGGTGATCCTTTTCGCATCTTCTGCAACACTGTAAGGATAAATTGAATGCCCGAACGGAGGCAGCATTGTCTTTACATCTGTTACACCAATTCCCACGTCTTGAACTGCTGGGTGCACCCACGCCGTTAGAACATCTGCCTCGGCTCTCTGACTATCTGGGTCGCAATATTTTTATTAAACGCGATGATTTTACGCCGGTGGCAATGGGCGGTAATAAGCTGCGCAAGCTGGAATTTCTGGCGGCGGACGCGCTGCGTGAAGGCGCCGATGTGCTGCTGACCGCGGGCGCTATCCAGTCCAATCATGTGCGTCAGACGGCGGCAGTCGCGGCCCGGCTTGGCCTGAAGTGCGTGGCATTGCTGGAAAACCCGATTGGCACCCACGCAGAAAACTACCTGAGCAACGGCAACCGACTGTTGCTGGATCTGATGGACGCTGAAGTGGTTATGGTGGATGCGCTGAATAACCCTGCGGAACAGCTGGCTGAACAGGCCACGCGTCTGGAAGCCAGGGTTATCGTCCTTACATCGTGCCGGTCGGCGGCTCAAATGCGCTGGGTGCACTAGGCTATGTAGAGTGCGCGCAGGAGATTGCTCATCAGAGCGAGGGTGTGGTCGATTTCGCCGCCGTGGTCGTGGCCTCGGGCAGTGCCGGTACCCATGCCGGACTGGCGGTGGGTCTGGAGCATCTGCTGCCGGAGACCGAGCTGGTGGGCGTCACCGTTTCACGCCAGGTTGAGGCGCAGTTGCCGCTGGTGGAGCGGCTGCGTCAGTCGCTGGCGGAGACGCTGGAAGTGCAGGCTAAGGCACCGATTACCCTGTGGGATGACTACTTTGCGCCGCGCTACGGCGAACCCAATGATGAAGGCATGGCTGCGGTGAAACTGCTGGCGCGGCTGGAAGGGATCCTGCTGGATCCGGTCTACACCGGCAAGGCAATGGCCGGACTGCTGGATGGCGTGAGCCAGAATCGTTTCCGCCGTGAAGGTCCGTTGCTGTTTATTCACACGGGCGGCGCACCGGCGTTATTTGCTTATCATCCTTCGGTCTGAGACAAGCGAATAAAACAGTTTATACTCCGTGGGTTATCCTACTGGACTGGCAGCGACAAGCCGTGCTGCCCTTATAAGAACACACACACAATACTGTCAATAATGGGGTGAATATGTCCTTTTCTCGTGCAGGTCGTCAGATGGTGATGGGCGTCATGGCTGTGGCGCTGATTGCTGGCGTCAACGTTAAAACCTTTGCAGCGGAAAATCTGCTGAACAAAATTAAAGAGCGCGGCACGCTGCTGGTGGGTCTGGAAGGCACCTATCCGCCATTCAGCTTCCAGGATGAAAAGGGCAAGCTGACCGGCTTTGAAGTGGAATTCGCGGAACAGCTGGCACAGCACATGGGCGTCAAGGCGAGCCTGAAACCGACCAAGTGGGACGGCATGCTGGCCTCACTCGACGCGAAGCGCATCGATGTGGTCATCAACCAGGTCACCATCTCTGATGAGCGTAAGAAAAAGTATGACTTCTCCACGCCATACACGGTCTCCGGCATTCAGGCGCTGACCATGAAAGCCAATGCGAACACCATCACCAAACCTGCTGACCTGGCCGGTAAAAAAGTGGGCGTCGGTCTGGGCACCAACTACGAGCAGTGGCTGCGTGAGAATGTGAAGGGCGTGGACATCCGTACCTATGATGATGACCCGACGAAATATCAGGATCTGCG